>PVKA01033398.1:0-24425 GCA_004027165.1 Ctenomys sociabilis
ATAATTATTGAATCTTTGATATAATTCAGCTATAAAAAAATCTGTAAATATAATTTCATGTATGCACCTTGTACAATACCAAAACGTTATGAAAACAGTTTGCAATGTATTAATTCATCGACTCTGTATGGTTAAGGTGTCTTGAAACTGTCTGATTGACATTTGTATTTTAATAAAATAAAAATAAATGGAAAAAAAATAAAAGCAAATGCTATTTTTCATCTACTAAAAAAAAAAAAAGAAAAAGAAAATTCTAAAAGCCACATTAAATATTGTGAAAATCAGTCAAACAAAACTAGGAGCCTGGTCCTTAGGGAAATTTAAGTCTCATTGTAGAAAAGTGTCAGGGGAGAGGGGATAGGACAGGAGAGTGATAAAAAATAAAATAACACACTTGAAGCAATTGGACTTCCTGAGTGGAATACACTACCCATGTAATAACAACTCCTTTAAAGAAAACTTAACATACATTGATAAAATTAAGAAATCAGAGCTGGGCACTGTGGCATATGCTTGTAATCTTAGCACGTTGGGAGTCTGAGGCACGTTGGTAGTTTAAGTCCCACATTAGATAACTTAGTAACATCATCTCTCAAAGTAAAAAGGGACAAAACCACTATCTGTTTTGCTATGTTGACCTCCTCTGAAGAAATGCAGTAAGAAAGATGATGGAAAATGTGAAAAGGGACAGTTTGACATTACAGGCAAAATGTGTAGCGATAGTTCAAAAGAATACACACTTGCGTATGTGAACAAGATGACCCAAGCATTAGATCTGACCATACACTCACACACACACAACAACAACAAATTGTGAACTTCTTAAACACTAAAATGAAAAGACTACTGGAGACTGTTGCAGACGTTGATCAGACCTTCACATAGCAGTCCGTGGCCCTTGACCCCCAAGCAAGTCGTCACACATGCTTTGAAGGAAGGAAAATGGTGTCGTCATCAGAAATTTTTTAACAATGATTATTCAAAGGTCAGAAGGGGATAAAAGGAAATTTATAAGAAAGCAGGCACAAAGCCATGGGAAGAAACACTGACCTCGTGACAAGATAGAGGTAGCAAGGACTGCAGAACCTCCCTTCGTCTGCTCCTCCCTAGGCTCGGACACATCTGAGAGGGTGGGCCATAGGAGTCCCTCGGCTCTGTACCATTGAAGTGAAGAAACCGTTTAGAAGTGATATTATACCATGCAAACGTTGTTCATAAACCTTCTTCGATTAGGACAAGTTCCTTCATATGTAATACCCTCCAAAACCACCCCACAGTACCCCACTCTGGCATCTGTGAGCTACACCCTTTATATACCTTAAACTGTTCAGTGGCTGCCTCTTGCCCTTAGGGTAAGTCCATGAGATCCTACCTGACAAAGCCTCTGCCTGATTCTCCAAGGCATACAGGTCCCACTTCCTTTGTCTGCTCTTACTCTCTTGTGTTCCTGAAATTCCTTAAGTACTTCTGGAAGTACTGACCTCAGGGTCTCCTTAGAGGCTAAATCCACTTCAGGTCCATCTCCCAGGTAACTCATTCCCTGGTGTCATTCATCCCTCCTCCTTTCTTCACGGGTGCTTCCTCTGACTCCTGAGTTTAAATCCCGTTGTCCTCTTGCACTTTACACTGCACCTATTTTACTGATTGCTTTCTCTTTGTGACATCTACTAATAACCAAGCAATTACTAGTCTGATTTGATGTCTAACTTGCTCACTCCTTTGCAAGCAGAAACCACCTCTTGTGCCCACCACTCTGTCTTCAATGCCAGCCCCACATGGTCTATTCAGGGAAGGCATCCTACAAACACTTGGCTGAATGCATTGGAAAGAATATCAGGAAAGATGCAAACCTTAGCTGAGCCTTCAAGGATAAAAATGATGCTACATTCCTGAAGGCAGCAGAAAGCGTCCAGTTAAAAAGCCAGATGCAGAAGGCCCCAGCTCTGCCAGAAATGAACCTGCCCCTGGCTGGATGGTGGAATGATCCAAGGCTCTTGGAGTGGGGTTATGAGGGTAGAGTAGGGAGGCTTGAGCCTTGGAACACTACGGGCAAGTCAAGAGGATATATTTCAGTATTTTGAAAACTGGTCCAGCACAAGAGAGGCAGTCAGTCAGAATTTCAGTCCTGAGTGAAAGGGAGACTGGAAGCCTCCAGCAAAGGGGGAAAAAGGACTGAGTTGTATAAAGATGAGTGGGATGGAGCTGAGGGGTTGATTGCGAGGACAGTGGGAGAGTTCTGCCACTTGCTGGCAGAGTTACACTTAGGTGACCTCACATGTCGTGGGAAGATCACAGCAGTAGTCCTGTCAAAAGGATCCAAGAAAATGTACACAAAGGGTCTGCTGCCAAAAGACATGTGGTGAATACAAGCTGAGTATTATTGTTATCAAAAGCAGTGAACAAAAGAATCTGAGCTCTAGACAATGTCGATGTAAACTAAGTGGTCCAGGACAGCTGAACAGCAAAAATTCTGACCAGAGTTGAAAGCATTTAAGCAACGAAATAGTCCAGAGAAAGTCTCTAACTTATATCGGATTCTCAAAGGATTAAAAAATAGCAAAATATTTACTGTTTAAAATTTCCTTCCCTCTATATGTCATGGATGAGGGAAGAGTCTTGGGGAAAGGGGCAGAGAGCAAGGAGTTGTAGGGAAGTTGGTGAGGGAAGCAAAAACGATTAGGATGTGCTATGTATACTGTTCCAATTGCCTAAGATAAGTGTAATTATTATGTATCACAGACGTGTAGCAATAAATAATAAAAATGGTTTACTATTTATCTTGAGCATCTGGAGCCAAATAGGCTCACCCTACATTAAAATGAATTATATTCTTTATCACTATGCAATCGTCCTCTCTCTCACAGATCACCAAATTCATTTTTTATTTCTCTTGAGGATAAATGTATTCATTTTAAATGCTATATTCAATGTTATTAATATGTAATAACACAATAATATAAATTACAAAGCTCACTTTTCAGATCTCAAGCTTTTATTTCAAATCTTAAACTTTTATTTCAAATACTTAAACACAAAATTGTTCACAAGAACCATAATGTCAATGACTGGAAACACTGAAATATAAAAATAAGTAACAAAATCCATATTTACTTTCATTTGAAAACATGAAAATAGAGGTGCCTCCATTGTCAAATAAACCCATTGCCTCCTGGTAGCTGAACTTTCACTAAAACAGAAATAAGAAAGTTCTGGAAGCCATTAAACAAATTGCATTATTATTTGAGAGAAAATAAAATGAAGTGCAACTCTACCAAGAGAACTGTCTTACCAATAATCAATTCTGAGGTATATTTCTATAAATTCCTGTAGCCAAAGAGGGAAAAGTGAAGCATGCATAAAGTACTTACTCTTAATTAAAATCTCTCAACATGAGGGCCAGTGAAATAGTTCAGCTGACTAAGTGCCTGCTTAGGCAAGTTCAGGGACCAGCGCTCAATACCCAGCACTACATGCCATCTGGGCCCTGCCCCTGGGTGCTCTGAGCTAACAACCGAGCCAAGGCATGGTGGCACATGCCTATAATCCCAGTGCTGAGCTGAAAACAGCAGTATCACTATAAGTCCAAGCTGCCTACTGAGACCCCATACAAAAAAATAATTTGTTTAAATCTCTCAACATGGAAAGCAGAGACCATGTGTCATAGAATAACAATAACTGAAGACATAGGCATGTGTTCTAGTATCAGGGAGCATGTTTGCCTGATCCTTTAATAATGTTTCTCTGATCCTTTTATAAGTAATTGTGGTCCATGGAGACAGCTCAGCAACATAAACACCTGCTTGGTGAGCTCACGGTCCCAGGTTCAATTCCTGGCACAAAAAAATAAAAAATAGAAAAATAAGTAAATGATGAGGTGTGAAACGACTTGTTCCTCCCAACTCCTATGAATCCTGCCTCCTAACTATATAATCTGAATTCTGTTCACTGTAATACAAGACCCACACTTGAACAAAAAAAATTCTGTATCTTCATCCATGTTTCACAAAAACAAATAGAAGCAATACTAAATTCCAGCTCACCTGGAAGAAAAAGACATCTTTCCCTCCTGCTCTGGTATCTGGGTGCATGTGTATTAATCCCAAAGTACTTCTTAACTCCATTATCACTGGGCCTACAGTGCACCCCAGTGGGTTGGGAGAACAACTTGTAGGAGCAGATTTCATGGGAGAAAATGCATTGCACTGCTGAAGTCCTGGTCTACATATATATATTTCATTCAGTGTGGCAAATTTCCCTGGAGTATGACCGCATTTGCAATGGGCATTGTTAGAAATAAAACTCAAACATTACACCAGGATCTGGAATATTGCACTCTTAACAATGAGAGCAAAAAACATAATCATAGGCACAAATTCTTCATACTGAAATCCTGCAGCCAGATGCTCCTGGGGTTTATCAAAAGGTGATCAGATTAGGGGATTGCTGGGAAGGTTGAGGTATAAATCATGCTCTTAGTCACATAAAATAGTTCCTACGATGCTAGAAAGGGGAAATTTAATGTCGGCAAGAATGTACAATGCTACCAGTTGAGGAACAGAGTAAGAATGGAGGGGAAAAAGTCCACAAAATTGCAACATCCTGCTTCAGTGATGCACGCCTGAACTTTGCTGTTTCTTAGTGCAGAGACAAACTGAAAGCCTCAAGCAGGATGAAAGAAACGGGTGACTTAGAAGCCCTTTCATTTTCAAAATGCAAAACAGTTTTCAAGAAAAGTAATACTAAAACATGTATATGTTTTGACAACTAAATTATGAATGTCTTTGATATTCTGCATATAAAAGGCAAAGAGAACTGCTGTATCTTTAATGGGAAAAACTGAGTTCAATCCCTGCAAATCATCAAACGCTCACCACTTAGGATAATGTCACAGGTGTACGTTTGACAACTAAATTACAAAGCTGTTTGATATACTGTGTATGAAGAGTGACAATTATGGCCAATAAAATTAAAGGAAGAAAAAAAACTAATTAACACTAACATATCATTATGACTCACTAGCATATAAATCCCAGGCCTGCTCTAATTGCTAGCAACTGGCAAATCCCAAATCCTAAGGATACAGACAATAGTTTTCAAATAACTGGAGCCACCCATTAATGGTTTATGGTATTAGCACTTTCTGCTATCAAAAAGCCCAAAATATACAAATGACAAGATATAATCCCCACAAGATGTAATCTCAAGGCCATAAACTATATTCATTAGCTGTGGATCCTAAGGAAGTTCTGAAGCTCTCTGAGAAACAGAGAGAGTTATTAATTATTGTAGTATAAAGAGCATGAAATTTAGAGACAAAAGCCTGGACTCAAATTCAAAATCAGATATTTATCATCCCTGTAATTTGGAGTATATCATTTAGCCATCCGACTTGAGCATAATAAACCTACCCTAGAGAGGAGTGAGGCAAAAATAGATGTTAAAAATTCAAAAATTTCAAAAGTGCCTGGTGAGGTAGTGGACACCAGTTGTGTCAGCTTAGGCAGGAGGAATTCAAGTTCAGTGCCAGCATGAACAACTTAATGAGACCCTGTCTCAAAATTTAAAAATTGAAAAGGACAGGATCCTGCATGTGGTGCTGGTCCCACCCCTGGCAACCCAGTCAGAGCACAGTGGTGCAGGCCTGTAATGCCAACACTGGGGAAGCTGAAAACAGGAGGATCACCACCAGTCTGAGCTGTGTAGTGAGACCTTGTGTCAAATACAAAATGAAAAAACAAAGAAAAGAAAAAAAGACAGGAGATGCCCTTGATGGTAGAGCATTTGCCCAGCATTCATCAGTCCATGGATTCAAATCCCAGTACCATGTGGGGGGGGGACTTCCCAAACTAACAAAATAAACAATGCATAAATGTTAACTTTTCCATTGTATTATGAGTAGTCTCTATCCAAATGTAAAAAGTAGAAAAATTGCAAAATTACCAGCTACTAAAATTTGAATATCCTGAAAGTAAACTCACCATAATTGAAAGAAGAACTTAAGAGAGGAGACATCTAATATATCTGGACTTAATAAAATTGACCCAGATTTTATATGGAGAAAATTTGACACTTCCAAGAAAACATTAAATCTACATTTATGACAATGAGCCCCTCAGAATTTCTGAACATCCATGTGGCCTCACGATTGTATGGGAAAGCATTCAGGTATTCTAAACTATTTGAAATTTTTAGAAAATAAACTCAGCTGCTGAGAGCTAAGTGAAGTGAACTTTTATTAGATTTCATAGCTAGCTCTAGCAAGCATCTGTAAGCTCCAACTCCATTACTGAAAAGTTCATGACAGCATATGACATGCTAAACACTGAAGGTGACAGCAGAGATTTATACTTAGAAAAAGATTGATTTTTTTCCAAAACTTTTCTTGATATAGGGTATTTCTGCATAAATGTGCCAAATGAACTCAGGCATCAAGAACACTTTGTAAAAGTCACGGTGTCTTTCAGATATAAGATATTGTTAGAAAACCCTAAAAGGCTTTTGTGAATATTATAAAGCAAGATACGTGAAATTCATAAAATAAAGTGTTCTATAAAAAAAGAAATAGAAAAGACTTACTGTATCTTAACACAAAATATAATAAATTGACAAGAATAAAAGAAAACTGCAAGACAAACTCCTTTCCTGGCCTCACTAGCCGTTCTTTGACAACCTTGGCTCCGAATAGAATGACACCTGGTGGCGTACACACACATAGCTTTGCTCCTCTCTGATCCCCCCTGCTGTTACTCCTGTTCCAAGTTATTGAGCTTTCAAATAACTGATTTCTCCTGTTGCTTTTCAGAACTCTCTGAGCAGCTCAGGCAATCAGCTCCTCAGGGATCCACTCCTGATACAGCCACAGCACCTGCCATCTCTCCCACTACCCTGCCACCTCATAGGTGGTCAAGCCTCACACCCAGTAGTGCGAGGTGCTTAAGAGAAGACTGCAGTGCCATCCAAAAGGGAAACTCATGTGCAAAAACCAACTCAATGGTTTTGCTACTTAAAATTCCATTGAATCTTGGCTTTCCAGAGAGTCCTCCATGCCTAACGGGTCTGCTAAGGTTGCATTTGAGCTCATGTTAAACCCACAGTTCTTTAATGCATTGTGAGCATTCATAAACTTCTGGAGATATTTGGAAGTATACAACCAGTGATGCTTCAGGACATCTTCCATCTCGTAGCACTTGGACTGCCTGGCATTCATTTTCCGGAAGCGCCTGAACAGTTTGTTGCCAGATTCGTTTCCCTCACTAGCCCAGGCCCCAATGGAGCCATCCCTCTCGATAATTTCAGGAACGTGTGCCAAAGTTTTGTGAAAATAATTGGTGATCTTGCCTTCATATCTATACTTGAACTTGGTAGAGAGGAGCTCGGCGAAACGCTGGGAATTGAAACTGTACTGGCAGAGGGAGTCTGGGCACTCCTCAGCTGGGCATGTGGACCGCCACACAGGCTTCATCTTCAGGTAAAGGTCCATAAGCTCTCTGAGAGCTTCATGCCTCTCTGTGGAAGGAATCAACTCACAAACCGCCTCGACTGTCTCTTTAGTCATGAGCCTCCTGGCAAAGTTGCCATTCATTCTCATGATTGGCTTCAGGTTCATCTTCTTTCTGAGATGCTTGTCCAAGGTGGCCTGCCATCTTTTCCTTTCCTCTTTGGAAGCATTGGGGTTTTTATACACCTCCCCTATCTCTAGCTGGAAAATCTTGTAGAATTCGGCTGCATTGCCAATGTCACAGTGCAGCGCGTCTATGGAAGGGACCGTCTCAATGAAAGGCTTGGCAGAGACCCCTTTCACTCGATCCCGTAGCTCTTCCACTGACTCATGATACGGGTTGGAACGCCAGACCTCGTAGCGCTCCAGGTTCTCTGTGTGGCTTCTGGTTATGGAGTGGAAGACAAGATTTTGAGAGGCTTCCAGGCGAGTGGCATCACAAAGAGTACAAATGTAGACTGAGCCAGAAGCCTCGAGGCCTTCCACTTCCCGGACAAGTTTTTCATCATAGCCAGTGCCTCTGAAGAGGAACTTGAAGGTCCTGGGGATGCCTCCCATCTCTAGCAGGAGCTCACTGCTCTTCATGGCCTCCCTCTCAGCGATGAGCGGGCTGAGGATGGCAGTCAGGGTCTCGTGATCAGACTCATCGGCCAGCATAAGGCACAGTGGCTTGCAGCACAGTTCAGAGTTAGGCTTGGCTTCTTCAAACACCTTCACGTTCTGGGAGCTATGCGCTATGGTAATTCTCATAATGGTGAATGAAAAGCGAACTGCCTTTTCAGGAACGGCCGGCCCACTCCCGTGCTTCTCACTCACATCCCCCATCCCATCACAAGACTCCTTGACCACCACCGTGAAGGGGCCATTGAGGTAGTCGTCAAGGTCCTGGGCCCTCATGCCTTCCAAGATGTCTTCTTCCATGTCCATCAGAGCCGACACCAAGGCCGCATCGTAGCGGAACCTCTTGGCAATAGTGTCCACTGGGTAATCATCCACAGAGGACGAAAGCCCAGAGAGACCATCAATAATGCCAACGTCGGTGCTGGAAGACACATTCTTCAGGGGTGGCTGCCACTCAAAGGGGTGGTAGCCTGGCAGAAGAATCTTCTCAGCATTCCGCAGGGCATGCAAAGGCTGAAAAATCTGCCGGCCTGTGATGGCTTTCACCGTCCTGTACATCTTGTGGTACTGACTACAGCTGAGGAAGGTATTGATGCGAATGGCCAAGCAAACAGCAGGCTGCAGGCCAGAGCCCCGCCCCTGCATAATGGCCTCCAGCTCATCCGCTTGTCTGTGCTCATTCCTTGCCCTCAACGCCAGCAGGAACAAGGTCAGACACACAGACTTCACGTCTCCACCTTCTTCTTTGTCAGCAAAAGCTTTCACTTGTATCTTAAGCTCCCTCAGCCGGTGCTTCTGAGCTCTCCGGGTCAGCGACAGAAGATGTTGACGGGGTCGGCCTCCTTTGTTAATATGTACAAAAGTCTCTTTTGATTCCTTGTGGCTTGAGATATGCTGATTGTATTTTTCCAAGCTGACTTCTTCGCTGCACTCTTTTGCTGGGCATTTCACCATGAGAGAATTCAAGATGCTCAGGAAGGACTTCACAGGACTCTCTAAGTCAGTGGGGAAACAGGGATAGCGGCAAGAGGGACAATAGCTGCCCATGACTTTGAGGCATCTGAGGATGCAGATTCTGCAGAACACGTGTTTACAGGTGGTCTCCACAGGGTCAGCCAGGATGTGCTCACAAATCTGGCAGGAAATGGAGTTCACGAAGTGTGTAGGGAAGTCCACTGCCAGGAGCTTGGTGCTAAGATGTATCCTACTGCAGTTGGCAATCTTCTTCATGACTTCCTTTCTGCTGCTGATCTTTGCCTGTGCTCTCCTCTTGCGCTGACGGGCTTGTTTGGCTCGGACAAGCAAAGTTTTGAATTTTTTGCTGACCTGCATGTTTGGATGATGTTTCTTCCTCTTGAATCCCCGACAGGCCATCTGGCAAATGTCACAGGATGGTGTGTGAGGGTGCCACTCCATAATTGCATTCCTTGGGAAGTAAACCTCATGTGGGGCCCCGCTAAACTTCCGGTGCAAGATGCTCCAGCAGTTGTGGCAGAACTCAGTGGGGTGGATAGAGTCAACATCTGCCTTCACATCAATGTGGAAAACCCTAGCTATGAGGTCTGGCCAGGAAGTAGCTCTTTTCTCCTTCTTTCTTAAAAGGACTTGGGTTTTTGCATCCACGGGCCCATGGACCGGGTATCGCCTGTTGTACTCATCAGTTTTCAGAGAATATCCACAGATGCGGCACAGGTGTCGCAGGTTGGCTTGGTGAACTGCTTTTTCTCTTGCTTTACCATCATCGAGAAATTTCTTTGAAAACTTAGGATGAGGCTTCAATGCCGGTTGAGTCAGGACTGACTGCTGGGCACTAAGTTTGTTCGGGATCGCTGGAGATTTCTCTAGAGAGGGTTTCCCCTCACAAGAATCCTTTTCGTTTTGAGCTTCTTCGGGTGCCTTTTCCAAAGACTTCACCCTGAATAGCTTAAATTTCCACTCTGAAAATTTAATATGTGGATGTTGAATTTCATCAGGGGCAGAACTGAGTCCCAAGGTGGGTGGCAGAGAGCCATCCATGCTGGCTGAGGTACCTAGGGACAGGGAAAAACAAGAAAGTTAGGGAGAATGTCAATATGCCACTAATGTATCCCATAAGTAATTCTGTAAGTATGATTTATTTATTCATTGATTATTTCCAAAAGTACTTTATTAAATCTCCTATTTTAAGCCGGGCGTAGTGGCGCAGACCTGTAATCCCAGCACTCGGGAGGCTGAGGCAGGAGGATTGTTGTGAGTTCAAGACCAGCCTGAGCTACAGAGTGAGCTTAAGGCCAGTCTGAATGGCACAGTGAGACCCTGTCTCAAAAAGACAAAAAATAATGGGGTTGGGGAGAGGGCTCAGTGGAACAAGTGCAAGAGCATGAGTTCAATCCCTCATGAGTTCAATCCCCCGTTACACCAAAAAAAAAAAAAAAGGTTAAAAAGACAAAAAATAAAAATAAATAAATAAATCTCCTATTTTATTATATTATGTTAGATGCTGAAAATACAGCAAAGAATAGTCATGCTAATTCTGACACTGCTTAGGGTTATTTTATATTTGTGTATTTTAAGCACTGTATATGTACAATGTAATTGCTTTTCACGCAAACCTTAATGTCTTTGAAGAAAGAATCTTTGAGGGATTCATCTTTTTCTCTCCAATGCTCCAAGTATATGTGAAACGTTCAGTAGGCATTTGTGAGTAAATGCAAAGATAAACTGGCTACTAAAACCAAAGAAAGGGAGTGTTTCTTACAGTGCATTAGCCTCATTGCACTAGCTGGACAATATATTTCTAGCTTTTTAAACAGTCTTCTAGGAGGTCTGTTGTTTATTTGTTCCAAACCAGTCATAAAAGGATGATAAAGCTACAAACCCAAAGAAACTAATTACTCATTAGTTGAAAGGATGAAGCGAATTCTGTGCTTTATGGATGCAAACTAATAATAAGTATCATGGATAGTAATTATGCTTACAATTTTAATTAGTGAGTGCTGCTGTAAATTACAAGGCCATGTCTACATTAGAAACAAAAACCACAGAGTTCTTTAAGCCTGCAACAAACCCTAGTGTGTATACACTAAAATGCTTAAGGACTTTCAAGATGAAAAATTCAAGTGGTTTCAGTTAAAGCTCAACATGGGCCAACCTGAACATCATTACCAGTCAGTGGTCATTAGTAGGACAGTTCATAATGAGAAGAGGTGGGAGAAATGTTTTTCTTCCCATAAAAACATCACATATTCCTGGAAACCCTACCAACTGGGCTCTAGCATCAACCTCAGTAAAAACACAAACCAAAGTTTAACAATGCCGACTCGGTATGACTTGGATTTAATCAGATCAGTTATCCCAAAACACTTAATATACAATTGGAAAAACAACGACTCTATTTTCAGTATGCGTACACCATCCCACCTACATCTCTCAAATTTGCTTGGGTGAATTGCTTCAACCACCAGTTGTATTGTGCATCACTTTCTTTGCCATATGTTTTAATAAACCATATCAATGATATTTTTATTGTCACATAATAGTGGAAACAAATCTCAGATGAACACCCTGGATCAGGAGCAGGACTTGGGGTGCCATGAAGGAGTAAAAGCAGCAATGACTAATTCTCATTGTCCCTGCAAATGCTTTCTCAAGTCCTCTCTTTAAACCCCCAAAGTTTATTTCATCTTGCATGCAGTATGGGTGAGAGATTGGTGATTTTTGTAGAAATTGAAAACAAATCTCTAAGACCTGGTTCAAAAGGGAAATTCTGTCATCTTCATTATGTAAGATTGGGTAAGAGATAAACCATTTCAAAGGCCACAGTAACCTCAAAAGTACTTCACATGTAGCTCTACAAACACCCTAAAGTTGCTTTTTGCTCAATTATGATTGAGCAATTTCTCCTGTGGCAAGTTAGGCCATCCCAGCACCTCTGTGGCTTGAACTCAACCCCAAGTACCATTTTATTCTTTAGCATTTCATTTCTCATATTTTTTCTAAAGTGCTTATTCTTGGGATTCCAAGATAATGTTTTGAGCAGTTTTGTTAAAGATAGGCAATAGTTTTTAATCATTAAGTTAAGCACTGATTCTTCATATTGAGTAAATCAGCTACATTTAGACACCCTAGAATAATCTCCTTCCTTACTTATTCCATCTTGTCCCCACTGCCCTGAAATATTATGTCAAAATCAACTAAAATACATCTCCTTAAGTATTTCATAGAAAGAATGCCCACCAAGTAGTTATTAGTCACTGATATCCAAATTGAAAGTATATATCAGATTGCTTTCTTACTCAACTGGTAAATGTATTTCCAAACTAGAACCAAAAGGGAACAGAAAAAATGTGCCACGATGTTAGGAGAACATATATGAAAACACAGACTGTGTTACATACATGTTTGATAAATTTCTCATTCTTGTAATTTTCACCCATTAAAATATAATACTATTTTTGGAAGAAGAAAGAAGCCTTAAAAGTCAGATTTAGTGAAATGTTTTTAGCTATATAATTAGCAAACAAAACTATTGATATAATTAAGCATCTATGAAAACATAAAGAAATTAAAATATCTTCATATATTATTGGGAAGAGCATAACTTGATATGAAATATCTAGTAGACATTTTAGCTATGTTTTCTAAAAGTTACATTATATTATCTGTGTTACAGAAAATCTCCATTGGAGAGGCTATTCCTACAATTACAGAGTAATATTTATATGAAGACAGAGATTTGTTTGAAAATTTGTTTGTAGGGCCGGGAAGACAGCTCAGCAATATAAGCACCTTCCTAGCAAGCACAAGATCTGGAGTTTGATTCTCGAAAGAAAGAAGGAAAGAAAGAAAGAAAGAAAGAAAGAAAGAAAGAAAGAAAGAAAGAAAGAAAGAAAGGAAGGAAAGAGAAAGAAAGAAAACATGTGTTTGTTACTTTGAAAAACAGGCAATAAGATAAGTAACTACCAAAAGCCATTATTGAAAAAATTGTGGTTAAAGCATACAGTGGAAAACACAGAAAGTTGAATTTTCCATATTTTTGGTGTATATGTACAGTTAGTTGCTAGATGAATCAATTATGCAGAAAGATATTCACACCAAGAAACAGAAAACACATGAACGGTGGTAAGAAGTAAAGTTTAGCCCATTTCTGAATACTTTTATAGACACAAACTAGGGCCGGGGAGATGGCTCAGTGG
The DNA here is from genome assembly GCA_004027165.1 of Ctenomys sociabilis. Taxonomy (NCBI): domain Eukaryota; kingdom Metazoa; phylum Chordata; class Mammalia; order Rodentia; family Ctenomyidae; genus Ctenomys; species Ctenomys sociabilis. The sequence continues at coordinate 13,294 of PVKA01033398.1, forward strand.
AATGAGTGCTTCCCTGGCAAGCACAAGGACCTGAGTTCAATCCCTGGTTCTGAAAAAAAAAAAAAAAAGTATAGACACAAACTTATAGAAATCCCAGAAGGAATCAGAACAGTGTTTAAGCCCTAAAAAACTAAAAACATCACTGGTAAAGGGTTTTTTGGTTCATTTTTGTTTCATGAACTTTTTACAAAACAAATATTTTAAATTTTCTAGCCATTTTGGAAAAGATATTTTAATGACCAAATTTGTAACTCACTTTTCCCTTATTTCTTTTCAGATTTCCCCTAGAAAAGTTTAAGACCTGGCTAAGGCTTAAATGTGGGCACCATTTTTGCCTTACCTTTCTTTTCTGTTAAACAAATAAAAAAAAAAAAAAGACTAAAATATAAACCTAGAGAAAGCATGGAGCTAGGATTATGAAAGAATTATTTCGCATTGATCTTTGGACTCTCAGAAATATTGTGGAGGCTTGACCTCCTCCCTTGTAACAAAAGGTCTCCGCAGTAGATCAACTTCAGAATCTGAAAGGCTGAAGTCTGGTGTTGATTGGGTCCAATCCCTAACAGATACACTCATCTCAACATTGCCATCTGGTGCCACAACTGTCCCCCCCCCACACAAGAGCATGGATTTGTGTCAACAAAGCAGCCCAGCACAGCTTAGACAAGGAAATAGCTATAGTTCACAGAGTGTCATTATTAGTCACCTTAGCAAGCCAGACTATCACATGAGTAACACCACCCATTCCATCCTAGCCCCCTACCTTAAAACATGCATGTTCTACTACTCCACTCACTATCTTCCTCTTAGCATCTACAGCTTCATTTCTATAACTTCAGAGGGAACAGTAGTGCTTGAGTATGATCTTTTATGATCATCATGGTCCTACAGGTTCATTCATTCACTCCTCAGATTATCACTTGTGATTTGCTGCATACCATCAAACATCAAAACACTGACAGCATCAAAATCCTTTTTATAAGTCACAGCCATCCACAAAAATAACCCTATGATTCTTACCCTCCCTCTGGGTAACTTCTTCCTTAGGCTGCTTCATAAAGTCACAATGCCTGATCAGAAATCCAAACACAAGACTATAACCTCAAAGCAGGGTCTCTACATTGACTATTCACAAAAATAATATGAATCAATATCATTCAGGAGATTATCTCCTCTCCTCTCACACACACCAAAGTGTAAAAGCCATCAGCTCTCAGACAGTCTGATTTTCTGGGATGAAGACCAGAAATGACCAGAAATTGTATTTCTTCAACAGTCATTCCAGTGATCCGAAAGTCTGAATAGCACATAGGTCATATTTCAGCAGTGACCTGACCCTAGTCAAACCACACCTAGACAATTCCAGAAAACACTGGCAATACCTGGGACAAAAAAAAAAAAAAGACCACTTCTTCTGCCACCACAAATTTCTTTTCTCCTGCCCATTTTCTCATCTGGATTCACAATATTTCTTCCCAGGATTCTCATGTCTTTCTCTCTGCTGATTTCATTTATGCATCCATTCAAGAAGATTTCCTTAAGCCTTTCTCCTGTCAACAGTATTCATTCAGCATAATTTAGATAGACTGCATTTTTGTATGAACCTTCTTGTTTCTGAGCTCAATTTGGCCTCTTGCATCTTTTCTACTTTTATACATTAGAACTAAAAACAAAAATTTCAGCTTCCTCATCCCCTCCCCTTATCACCTGCAAGGAAAACAAAACTCAAGTATTTCTGATTAGAAACATAAAAATGTAATGAAATTGTTCAGCTGGGGACATGGAAAGTACAAGCATTACCTTGCTCAGCAAGCTGCCTGGTCCAAGTGTTGCAAAGTCTGTGAGGGGTTGATATTACTCAATACCAAAGAGAAGGCAAAGCGTGCTCTCTGCTCAGTCTTTATTTTCTTGTTCTTCTGTGTACACTGCTGTGTTATTTATCAGCCTCCACTGTCCTTCCCAGCCTCCCCACCACAGAGTTAACCACAAGTGATGGCAGCCAATCAGAGGCCAGAAGCCCCCAGCTCCAGCTTGCACCTGGCTCTTCAGGAAGTTTAGCTGGGGGACCTGAGTTTACAGCCATGCCTGGGTAAGCTCGGGAGCACCAGCTGTCCCAACAATGTTTGGGTTGGAAACAATCTTGTCAACACATCTCTGGCTCCTCTCTGGGTTCTGTCTTCTACACCTATGAAATGGAAACATCTTTTCATATATAACCTCAGGAAGTCAGTGAGGTTATATAGCTGGAGTTACTATAGGGAAATGCAGGAAAGGGTACCTATTAGGTGAAGTTTATTAAATATTAATAATGCTTATGGATATTTGCCCTTACTGTCAACTGCTATACAAAGAACCCCAGAACCTTTCCATGGGGGAAGGTTGATGCTCTTTGAAACTTAAGTATGTTTCAATGTAACTAGAGATCTAAAGGCAACAGGTGGGCATTTAAATCTTGATTCTGGTCTTCAATGTGCAACTTATACTTTGTAAACTTCTGTCTTTTCATCTACCACTCAGGATTGGCTATATTAGTTCCTGTTACTATGACCAATGGGCCTGGCTTCACACAGTGTTCAATTCTCACAGCAATCATATGCATTTCAAATCATTATCTCTTTATAAAAAAAAAAAAGGCAACAGAAGTTTCAAGCAGTGCAGTTGATTTTCCACGGGCACACAGGCTCTGAATAGTGAAGGTGAGGTGGGCTTACAAAGCCCCGTGCTCTTACTCACTGTACAATACTTTTAAAAGGAGAATAATAGGGGCTGGCAAGATAGCTCAGCGGTCTAAATTAGTGCCTGCTTAGGCAAAGCACAGGGACTGCAGTTTGATCCCTAGCACTACACGCCATACCAGCCCCATCCCCAGGGTGGGCTGAGCAGACAATAAATAAATAAATATCACTATAAAAGGAGAATAATAAAAGCCCCTCCATATAATAGCCTAAAATTGACTCAAGACTAAATAGGTGCATGTGATGCACTTAGCTCAGTTTCAAATCCTCTCTGTAACTTTTTATTTCCAAAGTGCCTTAATGCTTCTCCAGTATGGAAGAGACTGCCCTGTTCACTCAACTCTCAGCAGAACCTGGCAAGGGTTTTCTTGTTCTGTGCTGTCCCTCATGATGTACTATCTGGTTTCCCCACTTCTTTGTGTGTGGACCTGGCCAGCCACACAGCAGTTCAGGGAACATCGGCTCTGCTCCCCAGGCTCAGGTGTGGCAGAAACCACTGCAGCACAGACGTGTTGGAAGAGAAGAAACACTGACCTGCAGCCTCTAGAAACTTTAACGTGTTCATGCCTAGAGGATGGGCCCATTGTCTCAAGTTTATGTCTGAGGGTTTATTCTGAGAATGGACAGGCGAGAGCTAAGAGTTTCCAAAGAAAATTATCAACTTAAAGAGGACCCTGGGGAAGCAGGTTTCATGGATTTTTGTCCTCCTCAAACAATAGGATCAAAGAGAGAAGGGTCACGGGGTAAGGCAGAAGCCCTTTCCATCTACCCTCCTGCCCTTCAAGACTCTGCACTTGGACTGCACTGACAGACAGGAAAAGAAAGGGCCAGATGGTCATGCTTCACCTAGAAAGAAACAAGAAAGCAATATTAACTCCCAGAATTGGGGTAAGACAACAAGTCCAGCTTTCCACCAACTGGGCTTCATCAGTTGTATGTCTTCTCTCAAAAATTAAGTCCAGCTCAGGTGATGAGAGATTCCTTGTTTGCCCTGGAGTCTCTTGGATTTAGTATTAAAAGTCCAAGGAAAAAAAAAGAGTTCATTGGCCATTTAGCTCCAACCAGATTAGAAAATTTGCCTGAGCTTTTATGATCAGAAATGGGATCCTTTGCAGGTTTGGGGCTGAGATAGCTGTTTAAAAAGACCAAGGGCTGGGGAGTTGGCTCAGTAAAATAAGTGCTTCCTTGGTAAGGACAAGGGCCTGAGTTTAATCCCCTGTTCTGCCAAAAAATAAATAAATAAAAAGTCCAAGGACAAAGCAAAAAATATACACCAGGCTGCACCTGGCAGTATAAGCTTAATGGCCTAAGTGCCTGCCTGGCAAGCGTAAGGTCCCAAGTTTAATTGCTGGTATCACAAAAAAACAAAAAAAAAAGTAAAGATAGATTATATAGATGATAGATAGATAGACAAATAGATAGATAGATAGATAGATAGATAGATAGATAGATAGATAGATAGATAGATAGATAGATAGATGATAGATAGACAGAAAATAGGTCACTGGGAATTTAGGATGTAAGGGTCCAACCAGAAAACTAGAAGACAATTTTCTTTGTCTACTACATGTGTCTTGTTTAATTTTTCATCAGTAATATCTCCCTTTTCTTAACAGGGGAAATCCAACTTCCAAAGAGAGAAAATAAAATATCAGATGAATAAAGCTACAGTCTTCGTTTTTCTTTCTTTCTTTCTTTTTTTTATTTTTCTCTTAGAAAAGTCTAGATTAGTGTCTATCTATTTCTCTCAAGGCATGATCACCTATATTTCCGTGTTCTTCCCCACTTTATCTGGGTGCCTCTCCTTCTCTTAAAAGTACGTCACTCTTGTCTGTCCCCTACTGAGAGCTGAAAGTTCCTTTAGGAATCACCTGAAAAAAGAAAACCGAGCAACGGATCTCTGTCCATTTGCCTAGTCACTAAAATTCTACCACTACGCTTTCTCCACACAACAAGCCCACCTGGAACAATCCTTCACTTTCATAAAATAGCCAAGTCAGACCTGCCTAGGATTCTTCATCATTACTCCAAGCAATTAAAAATCAAACAGTGCTGATAGGTGTTGGCCAAATTTTGCAGGAGACGAAGAATGCAAAGGGCAAGGGACAGCCTGGGCAACTCAGTGACAGGGGCCACCATCCTCCATCTGAGTGAAAAGCTGTGGTTTGTTCTGGGAGGACAGCAGGCCCCTTGCTGGCCAGGCTCCTCTGGGCTGCTGTCCCTTTTGTCCCCTTCCTCTCTATCCATCCAAGTCCTGCAACCTCTTTTGCCAGTTGCCTTTCCTCATTACCTATACCTCCACAAAGGCCCTTTTAAAAGACCTTTTCAAATTCAATTTCTTCCCAGACAGCAATGAGATCTAGTTGCTGATATCAATAAAAATCTGCTCCTCCAGCCCCGTGGTCTGTGTGCGTGAACGTTGCATTTTGTGCTGTTATCATAATCCAACAGATGCTGTTTGCTGACATTGTGATTACACATACAAACATGTATCTATACATCTCCGAAGAGCAAAATGCTTAACATGTATCTATACATCTCCGAAGAGCAAAATGCTTGTCTTCGAGAATCAGCACATCAAAAGCCAGAGCTGCAAGGGAATTTAGAGGTTATCTGATCCACTGGATGCATTTTGAAGGTGAGAAACAGCCCTGGAAGGGTACAGTGTTCCGTTCAATGTCACAGGAGAGAACTGTGAGGTAGCAGAAAGAGCTTTTCAAGGAAAGTTCCCAGAGCACTAGTACTTGATTCTTTCCAATACCCTGTAGGCACAGCACCCCTCCTCTCTTCACTACCAATGTCATTTTCTTTTTCATATTTCGTGCAGGGTCTCACTACGCAGCTCTAACTTGTAGTGATTCTCCTGTTTTCAGCCTCCCCAGCGCTGGGATTACAGGCGCACACCACCACACCGAGACTCTGTAGCCCGGTCAGCGAACCCAGAGGCGGGTCAGCGTGGCACGTGGCACCGGGGATCGAACCCCAGCCCCTATGCTTGCCTAAGCAGGCGCTTAGTCCAATGAGCTATCTCGCCAGCCTTCCCAATGCCATCTTGCCTCACGGAGCTGGGAAAGGAATTCAGATGGGTCACAGAGCGGAATCTTAGCAGGTCACGGCTAGATGAGAACCTTGGCTAACCACGCAGGTAGACCACGTCGCCCTGGCAGGGAAGAGACAGTAGCTCTCTTTACTCGTTTCCCTCCTCCACTTTAAGATTACTTTGTAATTAACTCAATGTACATAATCCCTGTTAGTAAATTTTCTAATGCGTTATTAATTACTCTAAACATCAGCTGCTGCGCTTTCAGGAGGTCCCCGTGTGCGGAGGTTGGCTAAGCTGTTTCCTAAACAACTAGTGCCACCGTGTGGGCAGAGCAGGCCACAGCCTTGAGGAGCCAGAGGAAAAAAAAATCACAAAATTCTCAGAACGTCCATTGAAATGAAACTTAAGAACACACTTTGCTTCTCTCCTCTTCTGCCCTTATCTCAATCTTTGTAACCATTACCGAGCCAAGCCACTCTTTACTTTCTGCCTCTTCATGACTAACTCGTAATTTCTATGATGATAAACAGCACCAAAAGCCTAGGAAGTTGATAGGGCCAGCCAAATAGCTCAGCGTATTAAAGCACATACAAGCAAGCACATGGGCCAGGGGTTCAATCACGGGGCCTGCCCGGACCCTGGGGCGCTCTAAGACTGCAATGGAGACTGCAAGTGATAGCCCAAGCCCATAGTCTCAGCACTAAACAGGCGGGTCACCACGATTCTGATCTAGTAGGGAGACCCTGAACACTCTGTAGACACTTCCCCCAAAAAAAAAGCTTAGGAAGTAGAACAATTTTGCCTAAGATCCCATGCATAATTAACTCCTCTCCCAGTAATGTCAAGTGTCCAGTACATAATTTCATCTTTGCTGTCTTGCTCCTGTTGATTGTTACTTTCTTTGGGAAAAAAAAAAAAAAAAAAAAGCCTTCCTCTCATTCCTCAAGTAGGTGAAGACCAAGGACCACGTCTTCACAAGGAAATACAAGGACCTTCCTTGGCCATGATAGTCACAACCCAAGCCTACTAGACACTTCCAACATGCATATCTGTTCCGTTTCCAAGCCAAGCACTAGAAAAACAATTCTTTTGCTTCCTCGTCCTATTTAGCAATAGAAGAATTAAGAAATGTGTTCAGACACTGGTGTAGACTAGTTTAATCTAGAAGTTTCACGACTAGAGTTTGAGGGACAAGCTTTCTTCAGTCTAGAGGATATACAATGCCATAAATTTCTAACTTCAAGGCAGCAATGGATATTTCTAGCAAGGGCCTGAGTTCAATCCCTGGAATCGAAAAAAAAAAAAAAAAAAAAGCCAAACTAGGCCACTGCTCCAAGCCCCAAGTTAGATGATCCCAAAATTTCACAATTTTTCCACAGTGAGAAATCAAAGGAGCCTTAACTCTAGTTCAGCAGTGTTTCTGTTTATGGCTGCTACATGACTTTGTTTTGTAGATGATAAGAATAATTGCTAATATGTTGTTAAATTTTAGCTAAAAACTATAAGCTTTATGAACTTATGAAAATGCTTCTAGAGAAAGATGAAAAAGCAAAATCAAGGGGCCGGGGAGATGGCTCAGTGGAATAAGTGCTTCCCTGGCAAGTGCAAGGGCCTAAGTTCAATCCCTGGTTCTGCAAAAAAAAAAAAAAAGAAGAAGAAGAAGAAGAAAAAGCAAAGTCAACTCAATCACTTTTGTGAAAATCTCTCCCATTTAATTGTGAAATGCTTTTTAAAATAGTATATAATTTATTATGTATGTGATTTAAATGTTTGTAATGTTATAAAACCTTTGTGGAATAGGCTTCCCTCCCAAAAAGAGTACAATTTCAAAATACAGAGAAATCTCACATTACTATTATTAACATAGGAAAGACAAATCTCTATTCTCCACCAGGAATAATAAGAACACACAGTATAGATTACACATCTTTAATACAGAAATCTAAAATACATAACATTTAAGTGTGAGATGCCACAGTGGAGAACTGGTTTCACAAACAAAATTATTGTAAATATTATAAAAAGTTATCTACAGAAGATGTGTGTGTGTGTTGTACATGAAATAACCCCAAGACACTTCATTATATTTTCCAAATATACCCAAAATCTGGAGGGGAAAAGAATCCCTGAGTAAAGGGTACTCAACCTATAATGTTTTATTTTATCAGGTTTTTTTTTAAACATGAGGATTAAAATTGATCCTGCTTATTTGTCAGTTTCAAAATGTAACTTTCCTTTGTTGTGAATAATAGGAGAGATACCGCATTATTCTAGAGTTCAGTTTGTAGTTCTTTGCCCCACTATGCAAAAGGATCTCCCTCCTTTTTTTTGGTGAAACCGGAGATTGAACTCAGGCCCTTGTGCTTGCCAGGCAAGCGTTTATTCTACTGGGCTATCTCCCCAGCCCCTCCTTTCATTCTTCTCCATCCACAAGGCTTCCTCAGTTCTTCCAACCTCTTCCTCCAGCATTCTCCCTTTCTCCGAAATCCATGGCCCACCAGAGCAAAACCCATGGCTGTCTTAACCAGCATGTTACTGTAATTTTGATATAAAGTTTGACTTCCCTTCAAGGCTCCATGTGTTGACATATGTTCCTCGTCCTGAGGCATAAAGAAGGTGAAAATGTAATCCAAGTACGGTGTTTGGAGGTGAGGCCTGTGGGAAGTGTAGGATTAGATGAGGTCATCAGGGTGGACCCTCCATTACTGAATCCTGGTGGCTTTACAAGAGGGAGAAAAGAGACAGACACACACATAGACACACTCACACCTTGTCTCTTCTAGTATGATGCTCTGCACCATCTTCAGGCTCCGTGAGCAAGAAGTTCACACCACAGGAGGTTCATACCTCCTAAAGCATGAGTCAAAATGAACCTATTTTCTTTATGAGGAGGCACCCTCTATTTACTTATAGCAACAAAGATTGACTACTACAGGTACAGTGCCAGGATACAAATTTTCAGGGCATTACGATAAGACAACATACAGTCCTCAGGCCTCTTAAGTCTCTTAGCTATGACTGTTACATAGAGGCTGTGTAAGATAAAAAGTCAACTGCAAGTGGCCTTTGGCCACTTAGATTTATAACCTTCTTTGTCCAACAAAGATAGTGCTCTTTGATAATAGTAAATAAAAATACAGCACAGTGTTAATATAGTTGATGGTTTGTGCCTGTTGAACTAAAAGTGGCTGTTATGCACTGAACTGTGTCCTCCCAAAATGCACATGTTGAAGCAGGAACACCCACTACTGTAAACAGTGGTGGTATCTGTGAGAGAACCAGAGAAATAAGAGGACAGAGGAAGCAAGGGAAGGTGGAGAGAGAGACAGACAGACAAACAGAGAGAGAGAGACAGAGACAGACAGAGAGATGCAGAAAGAGACAGAGACAGACAGACAGAGACACAGAGAGAGAAAGAGACAGAGACAGACAGACAGAGAGAGAGAGAGACAGAGAGAGACAGAGAGAGACATAGAGAGAGAGACAGAGACAGAGACAGAGAGATTGGCTGGCATCATTATGGAGGCTCAGACATTCCCTGTATGTCGCTGGTAAGCTAAGAAGCAGGAAAGCCAGTAACGTGATTGAGTCCAAGTCCAAAGTCCTGATATCCAGGAGTTCCAGTATCCAAGGCTTGGAGAAGATGGATGTTATAACTCAGGGGGAAATTAGTGCATCTTTCTCCTTTTTGTTCAGTTTGGGCCTTATATACATAGAAAGACCAACCGCACTACACTGGTGCTTTTCTTTGCCATCTCCTGATTCAAATACTAATTTCCTGAAGAACTGTCCTAGCAGACACCCAGAAATAGCATCTCTGCTTAATCTTTAAGTTCTGTTTCTTTCTGTTTTACTGTGTCTGTTATACTTTTCATGTTTTATTTCTTATTTTGGATTCTCACAAGACTAGAATTCGTGCATGGATGAGATAGGGGGATTTAGAGAACAATCAGTGAAAGATGACTATAAGCACTACCTTGGTAAACCCTCCTTGGTGTGGATTTGCCACTAAGCAAACCATACAAGATGTGCAAGGAGTGGACACATGTGGGTCTGATTTATTCTACTTATGAGTATAGCCTCTAGTTGCATCCACATGAGAGAAGGGAGAAAAGATAGGGAAAAAAAGGCAGAGGGTAAAACATGCAAGTATATATACAGAATGGCTGAGGTAACTGTACTGAAACCTTCCATCAGTTTTTTGAAAATATCAGTTAATGTGTTGATTAAAAATAGATAATATATCAACTGTTGTTAATCAGCTATTCTTGTTTTGAAAATCTGTAACATATGTATTGTATGTTACCCTGTTTCTGTCTTTGTTTCTGATTTTTTCTTCTTCCTTTTGTTTTTACTTTTCAAAATTGAATTAAATTAAATTTGAAAAAAGAAATAGCATCTTACAAGTCATCTAGATATCCCTTAGCCCAGCCATAGTGACACAAACCTTTACAGGGATGATTACACTGGAGCTACAGAAAGAAGTCAAGTTTGAATACATTCCCTGGTCCTCAATTTTCACAAGCAAGTAAGGTGGTCATGGCAATTATGTGTCTAGTGCTGAGCCTTGTTATAGGCTACTGGTAAAGAACCCCAGCCTTAGAGTTGCATAATTGCCTCGTTTATATTCTGGTCCCCTCACTTGCACATGTTTCTTAACCTAATCCCTTCTTCCTCTGAAGCTGGGAATGACAACATGTACCTGGTAATGCCCTTGGGTGAACGACATGAGTTTAGATAAGCAAGAGGCCCCAAACACTGATGAACACGTGCTGCCTCAAGCGCCTCACCAGTCTGCCCCCAAAACACACTCCTTGGACATCTTGTATGGTTTGCTTAGTGGCAAATCCACACCAAGGAGGATTTAGCAAGGAAAACTCTTACAGTCGTCTTTCACTGATTGTTCTCTAAATCCTCCTATCTCATCCATGCACGAATTCTAGTCTTGTTAGAAGTAAGTCAAAGAATTTTATTCTCTGATCAAAACCTCCTGTGGTTTTCCACAGAGAAAATAAAACAAAACAAACAAACAAAAAGAAAACCTCCTGTGGCTCTCCATCTTGGTTTGAGTAAAAACCAAAAGCTTCAGCAGATCCCACAAAAATGTTATCTCTCCTGCCTCTCCCAATTCTTCTGCCCCTTAATTGCAGCAATGCTGGCCTCCATCATGGCCTCCAAAGTCCAGGAATCTGTTCATTTGCTGCTCTCTTGCCTGCAATATTACCTTAGACACTACTGTATTACGTGGTTCCAGAGACACAGAACTATGGAACAAGTGGGATGGGATGGGATGGGATGGGATGGGATGGGATGGGATGGGATGGGATGGGATGGGATGGGATGGAATGGGATGG
>PVKA01033399.1:0-24426 GCA_004027165.1 Ctenomys sociabilis
ATCCCCGGGCCTGACATGCCAGTCCCGCCCCTGGGGAGCACTGAGCTGGCAATTGACTTGATGTGGTGGTACACGCCTGTAAGCCCAGCTCTTGGGAGGCTGTAAACAGGCGGATCACTATGAGTCTGACCTAGTAGTGAGACACTAAACACCCTGGGGCCTTCCCTAAAATACAAGAAGAAAACAAAAAGCTCCAGCAAAAGCATGGTGGATGATCGGACGATTACAGCACACATACTGACAGGGGCTGTGTGCTGATGAGGCGCTGAACCACAACAGCAGGTGGAAGTGAGGTCATCTGATCTTCGGAGCTGGTTTGTACTGGAGCCCCAAGCTCACAGGGAGGCAGTAGAATCGCTTTCAGGCCAGCAACTACGGAAACCCGGAGGGTCTACCTGGAGAGATCACACGGCTAGGCCCATAACCCTAAGGAAGAGACCTCGAACAAACCCTGCAGTACTCTGTAAACGCGGATGGGTCCCATCTGCCACCTCACTGCATTTGCTTTTTTCATCGTTTGTTCTAGTACTGGACATTAAACCCAGGGCCTTATACAAAACTACACCTCAGACCTATTATTACTATTGTCATTATTCTAATAGTTGCTAGGTTCCCAAGCTGGGCTTAAATTTAAAGTCATCCTGTGTAAAACTCATAGTAGCTACAATGTTAAGGGAGGCCTGAACTGCTCTTCCAGGTCATTCTCAAGTTTCTAATCCACAAAGTTACAGAGAAGAATAAAGCTATTGTTATCATGCCAGACTATATTCTGTGGCTTATTATTTTGATGTTCTGGTTATAACTTAACAATGATTGAAAAAGTCCCAATTTTTTTCATTGAAATGCAGTTAATAAATACACAAAGTAAAATTACTTTATTTTATTTATTAAAGGCTTATTTCTTTAAAACTTGTATGATATTCAAATCAAAGAAGTATTAGATAGTAAACTATTATATTTTTGAAACATGGATTTTGAAATGCAACTCCTGATTTTTCTTCTGTAATATTGAACATAATAATTTATGTAACACACTATTAGTTTCGTATTTAACGCTTTGACACAGATGTTTCTTAGCATTATTTTAAAAACACTTGTATGTTTCAAATATTCGTAAAACATAACTTATACAATGTTCTAATAAAATGTCTATGTTGTTCATAAAACAAAACAAAACTGTTACTCACACATGTGGAGCACATTCCTCCGGGGAACATCAGCTCTGATTTTCACTTATGGACTGAGGCCTGTAGCCCAGGGGCAGCTTTCAGAGGAGAGTGACAGATGCAGAACCTAAAGGTCAGCCCAACAACGTTTCATATTAGGAAGAGTAACCCTGAATGAGCCACCCAGAAAGAAATTAGAGATAAAGTAAGTGGAAAAAAGAGAAACTTTGATCATATTTATTAAGAATAAAAGAAATGAACGCTGAGTAAGCTGGTTATGACTGTACACCTTCCTCTTTGCAAATTCTCAAATTGTCTAAGTTAAGACAAACACTAAACTGCATGTAACAAATACTCACCGGAATATTTATTTACTTATGGCTAATGTGCAATGTCTTATCCCTCCTAATTAAGGCAGATTATAGATCATTGTAGAAAGTAACACTTACAGTCTTTAGATGCATGGTATTTGAGGTGCAAGCATTACATTCATTGCTTCTTTTTTTATAAATTTTAAAATTCCCTATATTATTGGTAGAGCTGACTTTGAAGTACTACAGGTTTTCATTGCACCTAAAAGAGGTGCACATAAAAACATGGCTGGATAGAAAATTTACATATATATATATATATATATATATATATATATATATATATATATATATGTAGTGCCATTGTATTCATCTACATTCTTATGTTGTTAATGTGGTCACTTAATAACTTTATAAAACAAAACAAAGTAGTAAAAATCTTCTCAAAATGTTCAATGAAATTCTATAAGAAAAACTACATGCACTGATAATAGAAATATATCCAAAGTGTTAACCAATGTAGAGTCTACAGCTCAATCCCCCTTGATCTATTGCCACAATCAATTTACATTCTATTTTCTTTCTTTTTAGTCAAACTGGGGAATGAACTCAGACCTTTGCGCTTCCCAGTGAAGCGCTTATTCTACAGAGCCATCTCCCCAGCCGCACGTTCTGTTTTCTTGTAGGTAAGAAAGCAAGAAACAAAACATACGGCATCTTTGCTCTGCTTCTGGCTTTATAGTACAACCTAAAATCACCTGGAGACTCAAATAAAGACGAGCCCCTTAATTCATTGTTCCTTAAGTGTGAGCCACTTCAGTGCTAGGGAGACTTTATCTTCCTTAACTTTGGTTTTAGTGCCCATGTTTATTTTCTTTTCTCACATAAAGTATAACAAGAAATCTCTGTGCTATTACGGTTTAGAATTAGTTTTCAAGACGGCTTTGCTTATAAGAAACAGCTGTCAGAAATGACAGGGAACAATTGCTAAAATGTCTGAAATAAAGGCTAAAAAACGTCTACCTTAAAAATGGTATTTTTGTGGTGTATCTAAACAAATCATTTTCTCTCCATTCATGGTGCTGGGTGATCTGTGTCATTTATGTCTTTCTTCTTAAAGACAAGAGCACTGTAAAGTGACAGATTCTCCATGAGCCCTGGGGAAATCACCCACACTACCTAAGCCACAGTGTGGAATCATTATATGCTTTTAGTATTGTTATGAATTAGAGTGAAATTTTATTGACTTATCACAATGTGCTGGTTGTTATTGGGGATATGAAATTGCATTTTTCAAATGTGCAGATGTTTCCCATATTGTAAGGTTCACATATCTCTGCTCAAATATTTCATAAAGCATAAAATTGTATAATTTGATGATATTTAATAATGTTGATTAAATCAAAGTAAAAATGAAATTTTTAGGGCAAAACTGTGCGTAATAAAGAGGTCATGGGAGCACACATCATTGTTGTCAAGTAATATAGAATCATATGTGAAAAGGTGTAGAAAATTATAACAAAATGCAGAAAATGCCAAGTAACCGTAACACCTGGGAGGCTGAGGCAGGATTGCCACCAGCTCAAGGCCTGCCTAAAATACACAGTGAGACCTTGCCTCAGAAAATAGGGAGAGAAAGAAACAAGATGTGTGTGTATGAGAGAGAGAGAAAGAGAGAGAAACAAAATGTGAGAGAAAAGAAAATGAAAAGCCTAGGATTCAGGAAGCATTTTTCTGTCCTAGAACCAATGTCTTACTGTATTAGGTCCATGAGAAATCTCGTTGTTATGCTTGAAGACAATGACTGAGCAAAAAAACACTATGGACAATAAAAGGAGAGGCGGGGGGTAGGCTTCCACTTAGTTCTCATCTAGAGAAAACAAGAGACTGTGTGTCCCATGACTGACAACTTCCACTGTAGAAAGTTGACATCACTTGTGTACAAAGTCTACACAGGGGTGGAGCTCATGAGGCCTTCCTTACAGGGGACAGGAGGCCTGCCTGTCCGTAGTCCTCCAGCCAATAGAGCACAGTACCCTTCCATCTAAGCAAAAAGAAACAGGAGCCATGTCGACAGTAAGAGGTCCTTGAGAAATTAAAAAGACAATTTTTAAATGACATGTTAAATGCCCTTTTTATTATCTGACATCAGAAATATATACACACTTAGACAAAACTTGGCAGGATAACATCTAATAAAGAAATACAGCTATATCTCCAATCTAATAATTCCTATTTCAGTAAAATTTCTGTCCATGGTCCATAATACTGTGAGCTATTGTCTTATGTTTTCTATAAGATTCCATTCAGGTTCGCTGTGAGAATTAAGTAAGAACATATAATTTATTTTAAAAGTAATGACTTTCAATTAATTGTAAACACCACTGAACTCAGACTAACCTTAAAGTAGTGATGTTCAACATTTGGAATCATAGGAGGGAACGTCACCAATCTGAGGAGAGGAGGTAACTTAAGGAGCTAGGATCACAAGGTAACTTAAGCAGCTAAATGATTTCACAAGTGCCTATTATTTCACAAGGTGCAAAATTAAAAAGGGCTGGACTGGAATACATCTCAGTGTCAGTATAATATATTGACACTGAGCTGTATTTTTTTTTTTTTTTTTTTTTTTTTGCAGAACTGGGGATTGAACTCAAGCCCTTGTGCTTGACAGAGAAGCACTTATTCCACTGAGCCATTTCCCTGGCCCTTATATATTATATTATATAATTTTTATCCTGAAATATACCAGAATGAAAACTCATTTACCAACAGTTATCATTATCACCACCAGTATTCCTAATTGGTAACTAGTTCTTCTAGTTTCTAAATTGCTTCTCTCCTAAATTATTAACCACATCTAAAAATCAAATTAAGTTAATGTTTTGAAAACGAAACCCATTGTTAGTTAACTTACATTAGTATAGTCTAAAGTAAGAAAGCTGCTATTTTGAACAAGGTGCACTTTTCCCCATTCAGAAGTAGCTATTTTTACAACTAAAATTAAGCCTATTACTTAAACAGGCATGCTATACCTCCAATTTGTAAAAAAATGTTATCTTTCATATATTTTTATTTAGTAACATGTCTCACCAAGTTCAGTTTGGAAGACATTGACAATCCACATCAATAGTTTGTGGTATCTACATTGAACGATGGCTCATTTTGAAAAGTAGCATTTATTGCGCTGGTATAGTAAGAGTATACTTTTTACTGAAAGGGGCACCTGCTAGTTAGTTCAAGTGTTTAAGCGCCTACTTATGCAAATGCAGTCAGGCACAGGATACATTGGTCTGATTCCAGCTCCACATGCCTTACCAGACCTGCCCTTGAGGCATCCTGAGCCAGCCAAAAGTAAATAAATAAAATAAATAAATAATTTACTTTTCACAGAGGCCATGGAGAGCAGGAGAGTGATGACAGATGGAGAAATGTTGTTCAGTGATTACTGAAATACAATTCAATAGAAACAATTTTTATATGCTATAATGCAGTAGAGTGATAAGATATCAATAAGACACTGTATGCTACAAAATTCTAGAAATATATATTGAAAGTTTTCCTATAAAGAAGTGATAAATTTTGAGATTAAAAATGTTTGACCTGGTTTAAACATTACTCAGTGCACTATGTAACAACACGTAACACAGTACCCCATAAAAATAGACGTTTTGTGTTTTGATGTATCAATTAAAAATACCATTTAAAAGATTAAGAAAAATAATGAGAATAAACTATTTTAGTTAAGAGAAAAACGTATCTTGTGAAGCAGGTGCATAATACAATATTTAGCAAAAATAAACTCAAAGGGGAGCATTACTCATTTTGAAAGACATGGGTTTGCACGAGCTTACATGAAATGGAACACACCTATAGCTAAGTATAAAAAAGGTAGGAACAATGGAAAAAGTACAGAGAAGAGGCTCCTCTTTCGGGAGCCATATCCTAGTGCTTTTGCCCCCTCTACCTTCTGACAATATTCCACCTACCGTATGAATCCGTGCTTATGATGTTTGTTCTTTAAAAGCTTTCTATGAACAGCTCTTCCTTTAAGTCTTTCATGGTAGGACCTTTGGCAACCCTTCTAGAAACAGCTAAATAAATGAAAAGTTTTTCATTTCTTCTTTGGTCTGCAAAAATAGCTTTTGTTGATGATGAAAAGTGCCACCTCCCAAATTTTTCATTTTTCGTTGAAGCAAAAGGTTTACTTTCTGAAGGTTTTCACAAGTACTATGAATCACTATATTTATCTTTTCTCTGGATGTTGAAAAATGGGTAGCAATTTAAGTCCAGACCTGGCTTGTTTTTCAAAATACAGAACCAAGACCAAGTCCAGACTTTCTTGATTAGTCACTGGTATTCATTCTTGCTTTATCCTTAATTGCAGTTACAATTGTATATTTTGCTTGTCAAAAGAAATAGTAGAAGATACAGCTAAGCAAATCATTCAAACCTCTTCCTCAGACTGAAAAAATCTAACAGCAGCAACTAAAATTAAGCTTAAAATTACTTAAACAGGCATGCTATACCTCCAATTTTAAAAAATACTATCTTTTATATTTAAGACAATTGATATTCAATAATACATTCTCAACAAGTAAAATAATTATATATAACAGCAAGGTTTTCAAATGGATATTTCTTTTTAAAGTATCAGGCAAATACCATAAAATAGCTTTGCATCTAATAATTTGTTGCAATTTCATTGATATGCTTGCAATTTTCTGAACTATCTAAAAGTACAAAGCCACATAAAGGGAAAAACAATCTTACAAATCGGGCTTTTCATTTTGAAGTTAGTAAAAGTTTTCTCGAATATTTAATGTTACTACAATTCATTATTTGTTCCTAATATATTTTTTAAATGATGGATTAAGGCTTAAGTAATTGAAATTATCACTTACTTGTAATAAACTGTCTAATCCTGGTTAAAGTTTATAATTTGACAAAATGTGCATATATTCACAGTTCTATTTGTGTAATACATGTTTTAATAAAGTATAAGTAAGTATTCATAAAAATGCATTCTTTGCAAAACTATGTGTGCCCATAAAAGAATAATTAGCACATTAATTCATTACTTTGTTCATATTTTAATTATGCAGGCACACAAATAGTTGCTCATGTTCTGCCTGAATATATTTGTGCCCATGCAAATGTTGCGTGACTTGCTTTTCTTTTGGAAATCAGGGATGTCTAAAATTACACATTACGAAAGTAATCACAAATTCAATTCATCTAATGACTAAATTAAAGAAATTATGAGTTAAGTAAACCACAAAGAAAGTACAAGCCAAAATCTTGCGTATTTGAAGAGTGGGTCTTGTTGAGTATTTCCCCATGCTCCGTGGGGTCAGCTGCCGTATTTGCTGTATGGGCTCAAACATATGGGTTAGTGTGATTTACAAACACATGGCAATTTGTGCTCATATAATTATTTTTCTATGTTAAGCTAAATATACTACTATTCCTTTTAAATGCATATTTTTAAATAAAGTTGTAGGCTATCGGGTTAGTTATTCATAAATTCAGTAACAAATTTCACTTACATTACTGTCTCTCTTGTTAAGGGTTTACCCTCAGGGTCTACTCTGAGAGAGAACATGCATATTTGTCTCAATTCACCATCTCAGCCAAGTCAGACTCTAATATTCTAAGACAATTTAAAATAGTTACTGATTTTCAACATGACATTCCAAGGGAACCAGGCATGGCAATTGCAGCCTTTCGGGCCTTTGTCAAACACACACGTCCACACACACACTTGTACATGCACACACCCAAATTAATTTTATATGATTTTCAGCTCTAGTTAGAGCCTTTGTCCCACAGGCTTGTTAATCTTGTATCCCATTTCTGCCCTGTTACAATTTAAAGATTGTCACAAGAAGGATAAATTTCATGCCATTTTCTGTTCTCATTATAATCTTCAGATTGTTATGAGAACGGATTAATTTTGCTCAATTTTCTGCCCTCGTTACAGACTGTTATGAGAATGGATTAATTTTATGACATTTTCTTCTTTCATTATAATCTTTGTTATGGGAATGAGAATATGTAATGAGAATGAGAGTGTATCAAGCATTAAAAGATCTGTGAGAGCTCGTGACAGAGACTGTAATAAGAAGGAAGAACAGCACCCAATCCATTCTTGTGACAATTTTAAGATTGCCACGTGAGCCCAGTGTGACACTGCATTTATCCACTGCTCCGAAGACTAAGATTGTTGAGAAAATGGGAATAAGAACAAAATCAATCAGTTCTCCTAGCATTTTTGATATTTTACTTAGGTGTCCAGTATTTTTAAGTGATGCAGTACTTACATATGGGAGTGGCCATTAAATGTTATTTACTCCAAAAAATGTTATTACACATTTTTTTTTCTATCTTGCTTTCTTCCCCCTGATTCTCTTTTCGTTGTTATATTTGATATGTACTTCATACTCTATGGTATAAGTATTATTTAATTTACATGAAAACTGCATCATCTAAAATGTCAATTAAAAGCAAAGGTGCATCAAGAAAAGCCATGATAAAATAAGAGGCAAGGCAAGACTTTGTCAGCCACTGATAGTTCACTTCATTTGAGTAATCAATTGTCACCAGGAACCCAGGGAAAAAAAAGTCAATGTTATTTTTGTAAAATTTACTGGAGCAGTCAAAATAGTTGCTTTATTATCCTATGTCTGCAGATGTATATTATTTAATAGCTTAGTTATTAATAAGTATTTCAATGCGTTCTCTAAAGTTGAACAAGTTGTATTTATTACTATATCTAAATAACATTGATCTTTTTATTTTATAAGGAGTAGCATAGTAATTTGACTATGACCTCATTTCTGTCCCTTGTGTTGAGAAATCTTCAGCTAAAGAGACATTTTATTAAACTTGCTGCCCATTAGTAGGGCGTGATGACCCAAACCTGTACTACTTAGCACACTGGCAGAATGAGGAAGAAGGATCGCAAGTGAAAGCCCACCCTGGCCACTTGTAACTTTGTGATGTTTGGTCTCAGATGTAAAACAAATTCAACCCAAAGCAAACCAAACTAAACCAAACCAAACCAAACCAAAACACATGTTTAAAGAAAGGCTTAGGTTGTAGTACAGTACATAAAATAATTTTATCTCAAGTACTTTCACACTTGAAAAAAAATACACAAGAGCATCTGACCTCTGAGTGAATATCTATCTGTCTGTCTATCAGCCTACCTAGCTATGGCTTGAGAAGATTTGCTCAGCTTCTTCCCTTTCACCATCTCCATTTCTTCCTTGGAGCCAGACAACCACACATGGTCTGAACTCTCTGAATCCAGGAGCTCAGGTAAACCTCTCCTCTTTTGCATTTTAGGTGTCAGGTATTTTGTAGAGCAGCAGCAAAATGATTCATATGAGAAAATGGCTAAAAAAAGCCTTAAAGAAATCCTTGTAAACTCATTGTTTGCGTTATTGCTGTAATGATTTCTCTAAAATGTTCTCCTGTAAACCAAATCAGAACATTTTAACAGGGACAAAGCCCTTCACAACTGATGTCTCTCTGGCTTTCCAGCCTTAATTCCTCATAGTCTGGGTCCTGCTTTTAGCTTTAGCTCACACACAGTTATTTCTCACCTTTGTGTGTTGGATCATGCTCATAATTTTGGTGGCGCATGCCTGTAATCCCAGCACTCGGGAGGCTGAGGCAGGAGGATTGTTGTGAGTTCGAGACCAGCCTGAGCTACAAAGTGAGCTTAAGGCCAGCCTGAACTGCATAGTGAGACCCTGTCTCAAAAAGACAAAAAAAAAAAAAAAAAAAAAAAAAAAAATTTCCTTCTCTTAAACCTTTCTCTGGGACAAATTCCCTGATTCATATTTCACCATCCTCTATGATACAGCTTGTTATCACCTCTTCTAGGAAGGACTAAGATTCCTAGGAACTTGGAGCCCTCCTTCATGTTGCAAATATTGAGTGAAACCCTCTCTTGCAGTCAGGTGTGTCCATTTATATGTGTATGTATATGCTTGTGTACAGGTTGCATGAGTGTGCTTAATCTCTCATGTGTCACCCAAACTCCTTGTTCCTAATTTACATCTATTTCTTGAGCTACATTTTAGATTTCCCATGGAAGTAATTCAAGGCAGAATTTGTGTCTTTATGCCTGGCTTATTTCATGTAGCATCATACCCTCTGGGCTCATACATATCATTACAAATGAAAGAATTTATTTTTAAAGGTTTTATCAGATCCCATTAAACATTTGAACAATAAATATAATTTCCTCTAATCATTCATCAAAGCATGCAGGTTTATTCCATATTTTGTGATTTCAGTATGAAGAGTCTTCAGAAAAGATGCACACATCGAAGGCTTTCTAACAAGGTTCTGAAGTGAGGCCTCATGAGCTTCTGGGATTATGAGAAGGCAAATTGCATCAGTAGGCTGTTAGGGAGTGGCGCCTCACTGGGAGAAGGAGGCCAATTGCTCAATGATTAAGGGGAATATATTGCTTCCGTTCTCTCCTGGCTACCACTTGGTGAGCAGATTAGGTTTAAGATACCTGATCCACCGAGGTGCTCCACTCCCACAGTGCCAGAGGCAAAGGAGCCGAGAGACTGAAAAGCATTAGCCAAAATAAGTCTTTCCATGCCAGCCACATAGCTCAGAGGATTAAAGTGACTGCTTAGGCAGACATAGGTGCTGGGATTGGTTCCCAGAATGCCAGCACAGACCCCAGGGCACACGGAGAGGGCTATTGAAACTAGGCGTGGTGGTACATGCCTGTACTCCCAGCACTTGGGAGGCTGAAAACAGGATGATCACTGTGAGTCTGAGCTATGTAGTGAGGCCCTGTAGACTCTGTACTAAATACATGAAAAATGATAAATAGCTTTTATTTTTCTTTCTGTATTTTAGGGAAGGTTCTAGAGGGTGTTCAGGGTCTCACCACTAGATCAGACCTTTTTTGATGTTTTTATTTATTTATTTTTTTAATGATTTTATTGAGAAACAAATAGAAATGAGACAGTTTAAAAACTGATTAATAAGACAGTTTCAACAATTAATATGTTGCATATTGTTGATTTAGTAGTCGTTATTCACAGGAAAAAATGCAGACATGATATCCTGTCCAAACACTATTAGAAATCTTTCTTCTTATTGAATTAAGACAAAGTAGCTGTATATCTATCCTAACTATTTTGTATATACAGATAGAAAATGGTTCATCATTTGTATCCTCTGTTTTTGTTTAGTTTTGTCAGAGATGGGTATTCCAGTAGTGATTCTCCTGTTTATAGCCTCCCAAGGGCTGGGATTACAGGCACGCACCACCATGCCCAGTCTCAATTGCTGTCTCAGCATGCCCCATGGGTGGAGCTGGCATGGAAGGCCTGGGATTGAACCATGGGCCCATCCGGCCCCCCTTAAGCTTTTCCTCTAAGGTTTTTCTTCTGGTATTTTGTCACAGTGATAAAAAACGGACTAACATACCACCATGTCTTGACTGCTGTATTTAACATTTCAGTGAACAAGAAAATATAGCCATTCCTCCAACTTACTGATATTATTTCCTTTGGATATATTCCCAGGATTGGAATTGCTAGATCATACAGTCATTTTGTTGGGGGGTATTAAAGTACATTTTTTTGTATGTTATTCTAATTTATATTTAGACCTCCAGCTGCTGAATAAGTCCAGGGATACATTTTCCTCCACATTCGCACCAACCCTCATTAAATTTGTATTGTTAGAAATAGTCATTCTCATAGGTGTGGATAGTATATTATTGTGGCTTTGGATGCATTTTCATAGTCACTATAATGTTGAGTTTATTTGTGTGTATCTACCTGCAACTTGTAAATTTTTATTCAAGAAATCTCTGTTCGGAAAATCTGCCTATTTTATTAATCAAATGATTTTATGTCTTTTGAAGTTATGTCCTCATACATAAATTATGCCCATGAATTAAACACAGGTACCTTTGAAAAATTTATAGAAATTAGAAGAAGAAATATAATAACATTGACATTGGTTTTGGTCAACAAGATTTGTTAAATGTATTTGGTGCAGGGTCTCACTATGCAGCTGAGACTCATACTGATCCTCCTGTTTTCAGTGTCCCCAGCACTAGAATTACAGGTGTATGCCACCGTGCCTGGTCTCCTGGCTGGATCATCATTCCTGGAGGCAGAGCAGCTGAAGCATGTGGTACCAGGGATTGAACCTTTGTCCCTGGGCTTGGCTAAGCAGGCACTTAATTTGTTGGGCTATTTCACCAGCCCTTGGACAACAACCTGTTGTTACAACCCCAAAAGTCAAGTCAAAAGAGCAAAATACATACATCAGATTGCATTTTCTTAAAAAGCTTAAAAAGCAAAGGTAAAAGGGTAAAAAAAAAAAGACCCATATAACCCATATAACTAATAGAGAATTAAAAAGTAAAATGTGTAAGGTTTTCCAACATTACTTATTGTAACAAATTGGGATTTATTTCCTCAATTGTTTATTTCCAAAGGAAGTATATCTCAACAGAAGTTAAACTGAGAACAATTTGGCCACTGAAATAAAATAATATCTGCAATATATTTTGAGTGAAATCTTCTAGATTTCTCTCCTTCATTGGCTCACATTAGCTTTCTTCCTTTCGGTCAGTTAATCATTTGGTTTCACAACTGGCTTTATATGACCATACACAGTAGCTATTCTTTACAAAATCAACTTGTAAAGATACCATGTTATTTACTTAACTCTTATTTTCTCTGAGACAAAATATCTGGAATCCAAAGTTCAAGAGGGGGAGCCTTATTTAAGCCAATAGTTTTTAGAGATTTCAGTACATAAACAGCTGGCTCCAAGGCAGAGTGGCTTGCCAGAGGGGCATCAGAGGAGAACAGCTCATGGAAAGTACAAGACAACAAATTCAAAGTAAATTTTATCAGCATCTAAGTGTCCCTTTATTTTATTCAGACTGCTCAGGGTGGGTATCACTCACACCCTGAGCCCTAGTGCCCTTGATCCTGGCACAGTACCGTGAATCAACTCTAGAGCTAAGCATCTTTGAAAATGCCTTAGGTACGATTTTATGAGTTTTGGGAGAGTGTTTAACATAAGCTATAAGACATCTGTAATATTATAAAGTTTTGTTTGAATAAAATAGTGTGATCCGTGTTATTGATCATGTCCCCTTATTCCCCTAAAGCCTCATGCAGCCAGTAGGGTAGGCTTCTACACTTTTTGATTAGTTTATGATCCAATGTTGGAATTATGGGTGTGAATGCTATACCCATGGATAGCATCAATACACTATAAGGAAAGGAGACAGGCTTTCTGCTGCTGCTGCTCTTCCCTCTTTGTTCTTGCTGTTTTGCACCATCAGGAATTGCTGCCTTCTTCCATGTGCTACTCTGCCTTGGAGCCAACTGATTATAGACTGAAACCTCTGCAAACTGAGAGAGCTAATTAAACCAGTTCTTCTTGTAGGAGTCCCCTCCAGGTTCTCCTTTCAGTCCAAGAAGTTAATATTTGTAATCCCAAAGACATATTATTGGAATCCCACCAAGTTAATTCCAATCTACCACTCCCAGTGCAACCCACAGCAAAAGTAAAGACACTAAAACATATCTATAATTATTGAGGAACCAAGGGTTCCTAAGTCTAGCCATGAAGATGATTTTCTGGAACCTGGAGACTGACCCAGGTCCTTACCCAGTTTTGTTCAGTAAGGGAGTGGCTTGAAAAGGAGCAACTGAGAATTGTGGGAAGTAGGTGACTACTGTGAGCTGAGCTAGGTGAGTGGCCTACATTTACCTGTGCCATATGCAGAGAAAGTAATCTGCATTATGCTATTGAGATAGTATCTAATGTTAGGGGCATCCATTGTTTCAGCTTTGTGTTAGTCTTTCAAGCCCCAGGAAGTCATAGCCTCTATCTCAAAGCTCAATCCCAGCTGGCAGCACAGACCATCAGCTCTTTGTCCTGTCTTGACCCAGCTCACTTTAAAGAGCAGCAGGTGTAAGTTACCAGGGAAACACACATTCCACCTTCAAAGTCTATCACCAGCACCTTAGCTAGACCAATATACATTACTTAAGGCCAATTGAAAGGATAAACAGAAGTCCTAGCCAACTCTGTACATAACAATACATGGAAATAGGGTCAGGCTCACTCAAAATGGAGGCAGTCGCTCTTCTTTCAAGGAGAGCTGCTCATGTGGTCCTCCACATTCCCTTCAGTTTGAGTGTTAGGTATTTTGTCCCCTAAGGAGAGAAAAATAATCGAAACAATCACACACATTTAGCTTTGTGTTTAAGTATGTGTCAGTATGTAGCATATGAAAATATCCTTTGGTATATGGGAGCTGAAATCATGGCAAACAAGAACATAGGTGAAACATTCTCACTGGAGAAAGTTGCCTATTAACTACAAGTTGTTGCTTGATTTAGGAGAGGAATATATGCAAAAGACCATATGCACACCTAATATGGTTTATATCATTCCTGTAATGTATTTTGGGATTTTTTTCTTTTAATTTGTTGTTTGGGGTCTTTGAATTTTCCTTTTTAGACAATCATACCAAAAAGCAACCCTAGCATTCTTTGTAACCTTTATACAGAGAATGTGAGGACTATGAAATACTTAAAGTAGAAGCAATCAAGAATATGCTCTGGGAATTATTGTACTGTCTAACTTGGTAACTACTGAGAAATAATAATTTTATTCCATTGTTTATAAAAAGCAATTGATTTAAGTGTTAGAATTTCTTTGATGCATCATAAACTATTGATTATATTGATGCAAACACTCCAGAGTAAGAGTGCATATTAAAGACAACATTAGAAGAAGCATTGCCAACATGCCCGGGGGAGAAAAACATGAAACTTACTCTGTTTTCTCTTGTCAGATATAAAATGAATAGGTCTGTTCTGAGGTCAGAATGAAAAGAAAAATATCAACATGACCTCTGGGAAATAAAGGTTATATGACATCCTTGGCATCATCTGCTAAAGGCATTGGCCACATATCAGAGCAAAGTCTTGACAGGCTAGAAGAGACTTCATTTTACCCAAAGTTAAATATAAAGCCAGCAGCTTAGCCTGCACCTCCCTTCGGCGAGAGCTGTTGCTGAAATCAGTAGCCATGATCGATGGTGCATTTTCAAAACCAAAACAAGCATCAGTGTCTCCAATCTAATCACATCTCCTCAAGCTGCTGCTTCCTGTGGGAATTTAATTGCTGTGACATTAGACTCTAGACAACAGACACTTCTCAAGGCTGCCCATCAGGCAGGGACAAGAATCAGTGTGATAGTGTGGAAGCTGTTAGACACAAAACCTGTTCCAGACCCCATGTGTGTAATTTTCTCCCTCCAATTTCAGCAGTAAAATTTAATGGGTCTTCTATAACCAGTTTTAAAATGCCCCAGCATTATACTAAGGATGAAAAGGACAAAACGTTTTTATCTATTAAAATCTCAGCTCTGTATTTTTCTATGTTCTGAAATGCACTCTGACACAGAAAATACTGTGGCTTTCCTTTGGTCTGTTTTGATCATAATTTTTATAGGCAGACATGGAAATTGGAAGGTCAGACTTTTTCAAAGGCTTATTGAATTTTTAATCAAACATTTTAGATGATCCCAAGTTTCTGGCTACTAAGCAAATTGGAAAAGAGGGCAATTTTTCTCAAGGAGCGAAACAAAAATGAGAGAAATAATATTTTTATTTAATGTCTAATATATATGTATATATTATTGTTCCACCAGATTGTTCTGCGAACTGTTCACTTCCTTTCTGTAGCATCCAAAGAGCTAGAAACAGAATGGTTGGTTTTCCTGAGTTATCTTCTCTGTATTCCTCATCTCTCAGAATGAGCAAAAGTAGAAAAATTTTTGAAAATTTAAAGTTACAACAAAAGAAATTTTGGAACTTAAAAATAATAAGTTAAAAATACAAAGAAAATTATAATGTGGACTTTTATGCACAAAATAATTTTGCAGGTTCTAGAAAATTAAGGGGGTATTCTTTTTTTATTTCAGGTAGTACTTTAATGTATGTGAATAAGCTAAAATTAGATGCCGTGTTTTTCCTCCAAATGAGGTACATGTCAAAAGATGTTGTTAAAATAATATTTTCAAAATCAAATGTGAATTTTTTTCCTTCTCTTAAATTTCTGTTAGGGGATTTAGGTTCTACACAAATGCTGTTACACTTAAGTTCTCCAATGTTTTCTTTTCCAGCTATCAGGCTAGCCACTAGCTAGAAGCTTAGCTGGGGCTGTGGGCCAAAGCCATTCTTCCTTTTCCATGGGGGTCTCTTAGCATGATTTCTTAGTTGTCAGAGCACGGAAGCTAAATCTAAGATGAGTTCTAAGCTGTGAAATCAAAAGAACTGTATCTCTTAAAGCCCAGCCTTAGATGTTAGCTGACTTCTGTTTGTTAGTCAAAGAAAAATAGTTACCAACCTCTACAACAAACATATTTCCTTGGATTCTAAATGTTCATTGTTAAAAGCCGTGTACTACTAGAAAATCAAGAATGCTCATCATTCAAAAAGAACCCCAAAAAAAGGTAAAGAAAAGAAATATCATCCTTGAGTAAAGAGAGGGAAAAACACATTCAGCAGAGAGTGTGAATATTGTTGCTTACCACTGGAAATACTACCACTTGCCATTATTTTGTGGGTGGAAAATATTTCATCAATTACACTTAAAGTTAGCTACTAAATTAAATAATCTAGTCAAAATGAATTGTGATTCATGAGACATTTGTATAAATAGTTTTGAATTTAGAAATTTGTACAATGTACTTAAGCACTTAATGTTTATATTCCTTTGTCCAAATTGCTGCTAAAAAAAATGCATGGTCCAGAAGAATCTTAGAGTACTGTTGGCAATTATTTATAAATATTAGTAACTATCAAAATGAATAGAAGTTCTGAATTAGGAAATCTAATCTACATTTGTTTCCCTCTCTGTGAAAATTGATTCTGGATTTTTAACCATTAATATAATGTCTTCTACTAAAACATATTGCTTCCTTGCTTAGAAATAACCATAAATTAAAATAACCTAGCAGTTTACTTTAATACAACTATGTTCTAAACTGAATGTTTTCTATGAGAAAATTATTTCAGCAGGATTTTGTTCTTTGATTTTTTTTAATTTAATAAATAAACACCAGTATAGGCTGCTATGGGTATTTGCATATGTTTGTTTACATATTAGAGCTTACTTTGGGAAGAGATTTAAATATTCACCAAATTTGGGCAAAGGCTACAGAGAGTTTATATTTATCCCAGCCTTTGCACAAACATAGCCTCCACCTTTATTTTTATTTTCAGTCAGGTGATGCACGTATCATAAGTGGACCTGGCGCACTTACACAGTAGCATCATCCACAGTCTATATTTTAGGATACACTCTAGTATTGTACAATCTATAGTTTAAGCTAAACAAAAAAGGCATATGTCTGCCATTACAGAATCACAGTATTTCAGATTTTAGCCTTTAAAATCTGTCTTACACTTAAAAATTCTATTTTCCCCAGCAATTTAAATATCACTGATCCTTTTATTGTCTGCATACTTTTACTTTAAAGAATATAATGTTACTTGACTTAAATTGAAAATTGCTTTTTCAAATTAGGTTATCCTTTTCTTTTTCTTTTTTATGTATTTGGTTGTTACAGGCTTTCACTATGCAGCTCAGATTCATGGTGATTCTCTTGCTTGCAGCCTCCCTAGCACTAAACACCAGGACTCTGGCTGGCTCAGCCTGCCCTGTGGGCACGGTTGATGCAGCATGTAGTGCCAGGGATCAAACCATGATCCCTGCAGTTGTCTATGTTTGTCTAAGCAGGGGCTTTAGTCTGCTGACTATCTCACCAGTACTCTAGGTTATCTTAATTATAGGCATCAGTGATATTTTTAAGGCATGACAGTCCATTGCTTTTAAGTGATGAATAATATTTCACAGGCTTGGATATACTGCACTTCACTCATTCATTCACTTAGTGAAAATACACCTCATTTTACTCAAATTTTGACAATTATGAATAACATTGTTGCTGATCATTATTGAATATGAAGGTAGACATAGGAATTTACCTATATTCTTCTAGAGTTCAGAAAATTTCATCTCCATTTCTGGTTTAATGGCAGGACATTTTTACCATGAATCATTATTAGATTTCATCAGACGTGTCTTTGTCTGATATAGTGCTAGGGGAATGTTGGTCTCATAGAATGATTTACTCTGTCTATTTTCTGCAAGAAATTATGGAAAATTGACATAATTCATATTTAAAACTAGGGCAAAATATACCACTGAACATGTCTAAGCCTATTCCTTTATATTTGGACAATCATTGTTTTGTATTCTGTTCCCTTAAAATTTTGGTCCAGTTTATTTCTTCTTTTGTGACATATTCAGATGAACATTTCAAAGAATTGGTGTATTTCACCCAGATTTTTCAAATTTCTTACTATAGAGTTGCTGATAATATCCGTTTATTATCCTTATAATATTTTTGGATCAAACAGTTGTTTCCTCTTTCATTTGTGATACCAGAAAGTTGTGTTCTTTGTTTTATTTCCTGACTAAATCCTCATCAAGTTGATTGATATTTATAAAATACTTATTTGGTTTCTTTGATTTTCTTTATTGTTTTCCTGGTTTCAATTTCACTGATGCCTGCTCCAAATTTTACTTTTTATCTCCTTCTGATTGTTCTAGGTTTGATTCTGTATTTCTAGTTTCTTGATGTACAGGCTTAGAATATTGATCTGTGATATTTTTTTGCTTTAACATGTGTAATTAATGCCATGCACATCTAAGCACAGCTATTATCATGTACAACAATTTTTATCACTTGTGTTTTTATTTTTATTTTTATTCTGTACAAAATGTTTTTATGAGTCTCTTGAAGGTTTTCCATTCAACTGTGCACTCTTAGAAGTGTTGTTAGATGTATAAGTAATTTGGAATTTGCCTATTATCTTTCTTATTATTGAATTCTTGTTTAATTTCATTCTGGTCTGAGGACGGGCATTTTATGATTTCTACTCCTTTAAATGTGAAAGTGTGAGTTGCATAGGAGGGAATGCAGTCCTTCAGCTAATAGTCCACTCAGGGCTAAGAAAAACATGTGTGCTGTGAAAAAGTTACCAGATACCGGTAGAGTTTAACTGATAACGAGTTTGAGTTTAGATTTGTCTGAAATGATTTCTGCCTGCTACTTTTGTCCATTTGTTTGATAAAGGGATGTTGAGCAATCCCCTGATAATAGTGAATACATCCTTTCAGTCCTGCTATTTTTGCCTCGCAGGGCACCATGCTGCGAGGCACTGCATACACAGTGAGGAATGGTTCATCTTCTTGGACAGTCAAACCATTTATCACTATGTACTGTCAGACTTCTGTTTCTCTGAACTAAGCTATGCCCCAAACTAACTAAGTAGCTCTCCTATTAAAATTAGAGTTATCACAGTGTATCTTTCTCCACTTACTTATTTTAATCGGTGTGAGTTACCTTACTTCAAATACTCTTACTGTACACAATACTTATGTGTTTTCTTTTTATACACCCACTTCTAAAATCAGTTGTAACTTGTATGTTCATTTATTCAGCTAACTTTCAAAGCAATTACTGAAAGAAATACTATTCAAGTATCAAAATATTTTTTGCTGATCCATAAAGACAAAAATGTATGTGTGTTAGTGGGCAACATGCCTTATTTTATTACATGAATTCATCCTCACAAGTTTGCAACAACTTAGACATATATAGCTCATTAAGCACTTGTCATTTCTTCATGGTGTAATAGTTCACATTCTTGTTTTTGGTCAGTGAGATAGCTTAGCGGACTCAGCACCTGCTTAGGCAAGTGCAGGGACTGGGGTTCAATTCCTTTCACTACATGCTACACTGGCCCAACCAAAAAGCATGCTGAGCAGTCCACTGAAACTGGGTGTGTTGTTGCATGCCTACAGTACCAGTGCCGGGGAGGCTGAGAACAGAGGGATCACTAGGAGTCTGGGCTGCATATTGTGACTCCAAATACCAAATATATTTTAAAAAATCTTGTTATCTTCTTTGCATTAGCTGAGTATGGTTCTGATGTGTATTCTTTTTTGAAAACCTTCTGTCTTTGTCCTTAAGTATGTCTGATAGGACTTTCTTCATACCTGGACACTATTTACTGACTACAATGAATCATTTAATGTTTACTTTTAGTAAGGTAGTAGTAAAATGGTGGAAGAAGAAATATCCCCTAACCTTTTTTAGCCCTCCAAATTTGATCATCTTTCCCATCCCTAGTTGCTTTTTCTTTTTTTATGCAGTTTTAACTTTTTATGTAAGTTCATAATAACTAATGACTATATTTACAAATGAAGTTGATATATGCACATAGCATATCTTAATTATTTTTATATGTTCTTCCCTCCTGCCTCATCAATAATGAGAACCAGGAAGATAGATCTTTGAGAAATGGGAAGAGGACCAAGACATGCTGAAATAACAGTAACACTTTCACTTTACCCATGTAATTCCTCATCCAAACTAATAGAGTTTCTTGGAAAGAGACTCCATGGACCTACACTTTCTCCCAAGAAGGTAAATTAGATTGAAATCAGCACCTGACATTCCTTGAAAGGCTGAAGAAACATTACTCAAGAAATGTCCTTCATTGCATCCCACCAAAATCTGAAGGAATTATCACTACAAAACTCTTGGGCCTGTTAGGATCCAAGAATGCTAGAAGAACTTTCTAGTAGTGACAGTGCAAACCAAAACAACTGGCCCAACTGACAAACTGGCAGACTTGTACAGTCACCGAGAGTGTGGCCAAAGCTCACACAAGTGACCTCAACTACGAAGCCAGTCACTGGCAGACATGAATCTCCTATACTTTCTCCGTTTCTTAGGCGCAAACATTGTCTTGGTGATTTTTCCTCCAATGACACATGTGAGCCTGTAAAACACACAGATATCACCTGCTAGCTAATGTATACAGGATAAAAGGAGTCAAAGGTGTGAAATTGTTAACATTTACAGAATTTCCATTGGGAAAATAAAAGTTTCCCAGGAGCTGGAGAAAATATGCAGGAACAAGGGAAAGCACACTCTGTAGACACCCTCACTCTCCAAGAGCAAGCAGAAGGACTATAATAAATAAAAGTATTGACAGGAAAACCTGACAGACCCCCGAGTCTCTGTCTGGAGCAACTGGTATACATTTTTCTCTCTAAACTGTTAAGTAAACATTGTAAAAGACCACTAGTTATTTGGAATGCAAAGACGGCAATGGAAAGTTTCAATTAATGCTTTTGAAAGAGACAGAAAACTAATGCACGTAAGGAACCAAAAGAAATCTCCGCTGGCTGAGCTCAGAGAAATGGAGACTTCTGAGTTACAAAAGTGACAAGTTCAAAGAAGAAAAGTCATCAATAAGAGAATATAGAACTGTTGTAAGGAAAAGTAAAGCACGTAAACAAAATCACAGGCCCAACTAAGTGAAAATAGGAGAAATGGATGCAACTAGAGAACATACGTACTCTTAAGCGAAATAAGTCAGACCCACATGTTCAAACATTGTGCTATTTCTTTAGTATGAGAAACTAAAAGAGAAAAATGGAACTTGAAGGGTACAATAGACACTGGTAAAAGGGAATGAAGTTATTCAAAGGAAAGAGTTGCTGAGCTGAGAAGGAGAAGAAAGAGGGTAGGGGAAAGCGATTTACCCATGTAGCTAAGCAGGATGGTTTGGACAACTGTATTTGCATATTTCTCTGGGTCTATGGAAAGCAACAGTTAATGATTTAATGTGTTTCGTCTCCTTTTTTCAATTCTTTGTCCTTATTCTCTTCTTAATTTCTTATACATTTCTGTTTTTTTTTCTTTTTTCTTCCAATTTTATGTGCATATATCTAATAATATGAATAACTGGTTGGAAGGCAACGTATGAATTATATTTCTGTAAATGCTGTGAAATTCATATTACTTTAAGTGAAATTTTGTATCACTTGTAATTCTGCTTTAATTCTGATTTGTACTCTCTTCAAAAAATAATAAAGCATACAGAAATTCTTGCGCTAAATAATTTCATAAATGAGCTAAAAATTATATTCAGAACTTCAACAAAAATGTCATCAAGTAGGAGAAAACATCACCAAATTCTCAGCAAAAAATTTGCTTAAAATTATGCAGCCAAATGGAAAATAAGACAAAGAAAACCTATAAGACATATGAGTTAGCATTGAGGAAACCAATATATGCACTATAAAATGTCCAGAGGAAGAAAAGAAATACAATCAAAGCCGGGCATGGTGGTGCATGCCTGTAATCCCAGTACTGGGGAGGCTGAGGCAGGAGGATTGTTGTGAGTTCGAGACCAGCCTGAGCTACAAAGTGAGCTTAAGGCCAGTCTGAACTGCATAGTGAGACCCTGTTTCAAAAAGACAAAAAAAAAAAAAAAAAATACAATCAGATAGAAAGCATATTTAAAGAAGTAATAGCACAAATATTTCAAAGTCTCAGATGGAAAATGCATAAATCAGTGAAATCCAAATTATTGTAATTACATATTATATTTACTGAGATAAAACTTTTTTAGGTCAATATTTAAACATCAATGGTGAAAACAATTTTGAAAGCAGAAAAGAAATGTGATAAGTAATAACACAGAGACAAGTTAGTGGCATAAAACTAGTGCTGGTGTTCTGTCACACAGAAAAGAGGAATAGTGTTTGCAGCAATTTGTTTTATATTCATTTTGAGATAAAAGAAGAGTTTTAAATTTCCCTACAGACAAAAATACATGTTTAAGACAAGGAAATACTCTAATTTCATTATTATCCATTAGATAGCTGTATAGAATTCTCTCATTGTATTGTATAAATATGCAAAGGTAAAAAATAGTTTAAAAAAGGCAAATCACGTCTAATGGAATATTCACAGGTTCATGAGCAGATATTTCAGCAGAAGCACTGCAGGGCAGAACGCATGAATGAGATAATCAAAGTTTTGAGAGAAAGAAACAATAGCAAAATGCAACCCAAGAATACCTGACAAAGTCATCCATTCAAAAAGAAAAAAAAAAAAAAAAAAAAAATTTACCTAGAAAAACAAGCACCAAGGGAGTGTATCACCACTAGGTTCTTACAAGAGTACTAAAGAGAATTCTTTACATCAAAATAAAAGAATAGTAATCAACAACATAAAAAAGTGTAGAAGTCACTGGGATCCAGGCATGGTGATTCATTCCTGCAATCCCAGCGTTTAAGAACCTGAAGTTGGAGGATCATTGGGAATGTGAGGCTGGTCAGGCTGCAGACGTGCTAACGGCCACCCTAAAGTACACAGAAAGACCTGACTTGAAACTGACACTAAAAATGCTCACAAACGAAGAAAAACAAAACAAATGAACAAAATCAGAAAACAATTCCTGCGACTGGTCTGCATGGTCAAATATGAAATATTATAATATTTGGTCATATTTAAATTTTATTAATTAGTATTGTTGCTAGTATTAATTTAAGAGATGAAAACAGTAAAAGGAACTCTTGTTAAAATGTTAATAATGAATTAAAATTAAAAGACAAAATATGATCAATAGCATAGAATGGGAGAATGTACAGAATATTTATATATAGTAAAATCTGTTAGTTCCAAATAGATGTTACAATTGAAGATGTTTTATGCAAACCTCATATGAAAACAAAATAATCAATACATAAAAGATTAATAAAATATAAGGGATGAGTTAAAATCATATCAAAAAGGGCAACATTAAAAACTTGAAAACAACAGTAAGTTCTTAAACAGCAATAATTATTTTAAATATAAAAGAATTAACTTTCACTGTCAAAACTCACAAATGGCAGAACAGAAAACTAAAATGTGCCCCAGTTATGCTGCCTACCAATGACTCACTCCATCTTTATGGAAACTTGGAAATGGAAGCTACAAATAAAGAAGAAAAATAGTTAATATATGCAAGTTGTAATCAAAAGGCAACAAGGCTAGTTATTTTAATATAAACAAAATAAATCTAAATCTAAACAGAAAATTATATAATTATAAAAAAGGTTAATTTATCATTGCAACATGGCAATTGTCAACACTGCCATGCTAAAATATAGAAAATAATAGCAGGAAAACAGAAAGCTGAAATAGGAAAACAATAACTATAAGGGATTTCTACAACTACGGTTCACAGATAAGTAGGTCAAATAAAAGAATAAGCAAAGAGTGAATTTGAACACGCTTGGACACCACAAATACTTACTAGACAGATGGAGAACAGTCAACCCAGAAGCAGAGAAAAGCTTGTTTTTCTTAAGTATACAAGAAGCATTCTGCTACCTGGGTCATATGTTGAAGCATAAAAAAAATAAGTCTTAAAAATTCAAGATAAATGAATTTCATATTTTAACATACCTTTCTGGCCGTTAAGAACAAAAGAGGGGCCAGGAAGATGGCTCATTGGAATAAGCACTTCCCTGGCAAGCACAAGGATCTGAGTTCAATCCCCGAATCCACCAAAAAAAAAGAATGAAAGAAAAGGAGACATGGTAACTGATATGTGAGAAAATTAAAGAATAACAAACTTACTGAGAGCAATTGTTTATCAGAAAAGTGGTTAAACCTAGCCATGGTTACATTCCTAGAAACATATAGCTTACTCAAATTGCACTATGAAGAAGCAGAAAAGTTGACCAAAAGTCATTCCTATGGAGATTGAATGAGTGATCAAAATGTTCAAACAGGATGGAAAGATAGTTCAGTGATCTAAGTGCTTGCCCAACAGGCACAAGGACCCCAGTTTGAACTCCTATAATGCCTGCCATACTGGTTTTGGAACCGCTGGTGTGCCTTGCTGGTAACCGAAACTGGGCATGTTGGCACATACCTATAATCTCAGTACTTTTAAATGATTGAAAAGTCTCCAAATCAATAAAACCTGCATCACAAT
>PVKA01033400.1:7542-24531 GCA_004027165.1 Ctenomys sociabilis
GGAAGTTCTTATTCTACTGAGCCATCTCCCTGGCCCCTCTAGTAAAGCTTCTTAAATGACTTGGTTTAAGTTAGTTTTAATGAAGCATATTTGAGATCCCAACACCAGATGAAGCTGAGGCAGAAAAACCCCAAATTCAAGTCCAGCCTGGGCAACTCAGCAAGACCCTGCCCCAAAATGAAAAAGTAGAAAAGAGAAAAAAGGTCTGGGTATAGCTCAGCACACAGATCCTTGGCTCAATCTACAGTACCATAAAAATGAGGGAAGTATTTGATTCAAAGCTCAATTTTAAATTACTAAAGAAGGTAAACTGAAAAGAATGAAAAATTGTTCCACAACTCAAAAGGATTAAAGACAAAAACAGGGCTAGAGAGAGAGAGCTCAACAGTATAAGCGCAAGGTCCTGAGTTCAATGCTGGTTCCCTCCCCACAAAAAAAATAAAAGGGTGGTAGTTTGAGGAGGAGGGAGGAGAAGAGGACAAGGAGGAAGAAGACAACAAAGACAACTTGGAGTGTATTTTTAAACCTAGTCTTTGAGAAATGCAATAGTTTTTTTTTTTTTGGTCTTCTGAGACACGGTCTCACTATGCAGCTAAGGGTGGCCTTGAGCTGCTCATTTTGTAGCCCAGGCTGGTCTCGAACTCACAACAATCCCCCTACCTCAGCTTCCAGAACAGTGGGATTACAGGCCTACACCACCACACCCAGTCACAATCCTAATTTTAAAAACTTCTAGGATTTAGATACATTGAACTTACTTTTTTTTTTTTTTTTTTTTTTAAATTTAGTACAAAGTCTCACTAGTGAGACTCCTAGTGATCTTCCTGTCTCAGCCTCCCCAGCACTGGGATTACAGGTATGCATCACCATGCCCAGCACAGCATGTGGTACTGGAGATCAAACAGAGGTCCTTGAGTTTGCCAGGCAGGCACTTTGAAGGCCCAAAACTATCTAACCCGCCCACCACTTAGATACATTTTGAATTGCAACATCTCTCATCTTTATCAGGAAGTTTGAAGAGTAAAAAGCAAAGCCTGACCCCCTATTACCTGATAATGGATACTTGAATGTTCGGTGGTAGTGGAGTTTGAAACCTACCACAACATGCAGACATTCAAACACACCTACACAGTACAGGAAATAAATACAAGCCTTACTATCATGTCAAGAAATTTCACTGACAGGCACTAGAGCTCAGAAGTTTGATGATTTACCAAAATCAAGACAAGCTACTGCTAGGCCATAACCTAATATAAAATTACACCTAGTACTTCACACTACATTTTGAATAAACTCATTGACTAGCTCCACCATCATCAACGTTCTGCCAAAATTATAAACTACAAAAATTGAAAGTTTTAAGGACAGAAGGAACTCTTGAGTACAATTTAAATATGCTGGAATGTTTTAAAATAACTACATTCTGTACTTTTATCAATAAAATGATGCCAGGAATGGTGGCACCCAAGTGATATCCTCACACTGAGGAGGCCATAAGTATGAGGCCAGCCTGGGCTGCATGGTGAGTTCAAGGTCTGTCTGAAATACAAAGTGAGAATCTCTCTTCTAAAAAAAAAAAGTTAAGTTTGTTCCGCACTAGTAGCACACTCACTGAAAATAAAAATACAATACTATCAAGGCCTTTGGAATTTCCTGCTACTTATGAAACAGATTAAACAAAATGTCTTCTGAATTAATTGCTAAAGGAGATCCATGAAAAGTACAAAGAAACTGCTCTAGTGAGTTTTAATAAAGAATGTTATCTGAACACTGTGCTTGTAAGAACCCTCGAAATTCACTAGTCTATTCTAAAAGACCTGCAGCACTTGGGCTTTAATCAGACTTATTAAGTGGGAGCTGCCATTATTTGTATGACTCAAAATTTAAATTAAGAATCCATAATGTAGCTCACCTACTACTACGCAGGAGGTTCATGGGACATATCACACACACATATCTACAGAGACAAAGACAGATCAACTGATTTCCAAACCATTTTCAAGTAACTGTCACAACCTCTAACTGCACGTGGACACCACGTGGCCTCTTACATGGTGACACAGTTCAGCACACTTTATACTCTGTAGCCTCAAGACATCTTATTTTCTAATGAAATGTGTTTGACCTTAAGTAAAAGAAATAAAAACCTCCAAACTGTAAGCCTCTCTGTTTTAAAGGTAAAAATGTAAATAAATTCTTAAAACACCTGCCCTTTTGCAAGCTAGTAGACCAGCAACCCACCATTCACAATCTATCACTCCACTTCACCTCTTTATTTTCACAAAATACACCAAAATCCATCCAATACCAACTTTGAAGACAAAGTAGAAGAAATTGATCTGATTCTACCTGTGTTTATTCTGGCCAATGACTGCATGCTGTCTGAGGAAGGGTGTCAGATCAGGGCACGGCCAAACGCTCCGCGCCACCCAACCCTCGCGCCACCCAACCCTCTGAGGACCTCGCACAGCTCCTCACTGGAGAAGTGGCCCTGGCTGTCTGTGCACCTGCGTGCAGGCAGCCCCTGTGGGCGCCAAGCAACTCCAGCAGGCCCTTCACTTTCCCTGTGCTACACAGAAAGAACACAACTGCTTGGCCAACATCCGTTCCAAAGATACAAAATCATGCTGTGCTATCATTATTCCTTCCCAAAATTCTTCAAAAAGATACAATTTCATTCTGAATACAGCAGATAATCAAGGAACTTCCTGAGTTTACCCATCCAAAAATTTAAAATTCAAGGGGCCAGCCAAATAGCTCAGTGGATTAAAGTGCCTGCTTAGGCAGACACAGGGACCAGGATTTGATCCTCCGCTTTAAGTGCCAGCTCCGCCCCCAGGGTGCGCTGGGACAGCAATCCAGATAGGGCATGGAGGTGCACACCTCTAATCCCAGCACTTGGGAGGCTATAAACAGCAGGATCAGGGCTGGCAAGATAGCTCAGCGGTCTAGAGCCCCTCAGGGACCGCGGTTCGAGCCCCCGCACCACATGCCATGCCAGCCCCTCCCCGCAGGGCCGGCTGAGCTCACCCCCCACCCCCGCAAACAAAGAATCCGTGATGTGTAGCGAGGCACTGTAATAAATAAAGGAATTTAAAAAAAAAAAAAACAGCAGGATCACTATGAGTCCGATCTATGTATCCGATCTATGTAAGGGGACCATGGAAACTCTGTACTAAATGCAAAATAAATAAATAAAATTCAGTCTGCAAACACAATCTACATAATACTGGCAAAATCTAGGCCTGTATGCTGGTATTTAAACTAAAACCTAGGTGCTCCCCACAAGAATAAATAGTAAGCACTTTAGGCTAAATATATTACTAGAGCATTAATTCCACCTAAACACACATTAACGTGTTAGGAAAAAGAACATTGACAACTGCAGGAAAAAGTGTTCTTTTAAATGTCTGATGGCATCAGTAATTACATAATCAATTCAGACTCTGAACTTCAACAGCAATGGCAATTTTAAAAATGACAAGGCATATTAAACAACTGAGGTGAATTTCACATCTGTTAGTGCCACAAACCCAAAATTACTCAGATGGATATACGAGCTAAGGCAATTTTTTAAATCTTTTTGTTATATAAAATAAACTGTATATTGCATGTTTTGAGTTTTATTATTTATAATGAATACAATTAAATTATTCCTTAAAAAATACGTATAATACATTCTACAGGTAGCGGAGCACCTCAAGCAGAGTGCTGCATCACAGAATACATCTGAAACTTAAGTTCCATTTGATGAAAAGTTTAGTTTTTAACATATGCCAGCAGTCCCACAAAGTGCTGGCTCTGCGCCATCTTGGCTGGGTGCCAGCCTGATGTAGAGCCAGGCTAAAAATAGCAGCTAAGCAGCAGCTGGAACACAGAGGTTCTTCTGACCTCAGCTTTATTTCCCTAAATCAAGGGAGGCTGAGGGAAGAGGCCAAGCACAGAAAACAGAGGAAACTGAACACACCCTGGTGGGTCTCGGTTTCTGTTACAGCTGTAGTCCTGTGCCCAAGAATAGGAAGGCAGAGCAGAAGACCGGGAAAGGAGAGGGAGAAAGAAATTAGGCGGCCAAGACAGGCAGGCCCAGAATGCACCCTCCACCTCCATTCCACCATTGCGACCAACCAGCACTGGTCACTTGGGTCCTCCACTCAGCCAATGTCCATAAAACAGGTGACACTGGGAGAACACACAGAAGTAAGAGCAACAGGCACCAACAATACAAAATCTTACTGCTTCTCAGTCTACTGGCTAAGATCAAGTGAAGAACACAAAATTCCCAGTGTTGACAAGTTTGAAGAATGCCAAGACAATGAAACCAAATCCTAAGAAGTAATATGTTAAAACGTTTTCTCACCTACAATGACCATATCACAAAGTACAGTTTCTCTGAGTTTCAGGAATTAATTTTCTGACACTTTATAAAAGTTGGGGAGTGAAATAGGAGGGTTTCTGTAATGGGCTTCATCCTGGACCTTTCCATTTTTCATCTGGGGACATGGTCCCGCCAAGCTGCTAAAAGCTTAAGTCGCCCAAACTGGGCTCAAACTTGCAGTCTTGCTACCTTGGCCTCCCAGACTGTTGGTATTGCAGCTATGTACCACCTCGCCTAGCTATGTCAAGTATCTGTCTCTTCATAGAAACAAGTTCATGGAAAGGCACAGCAGGAGCAAAGGTCTAGCAGGACCAAAGACAGTCAACCTGAGCTGACTTTTGGCAAGCCCAACACCTGAAAAGGCTCCAGGTTTGCCCCTTGGTACCCGAGTCATAAAAAGCCTATATTGCATTCATAAAAATGGTGGTCACTGTCAGGTCTGTCTTTACAGACCTGTTCAACAAGCACATACAGAATCCTAAATTAGACTACCACAAATGAGAGAATCTAAAACTTGATTTTGTAG
This sequence comes from Ctenomys sociabilis, assembly GCA_004027165.1. Taxonomy (NCBI): domain Eukaryota; kingdom Metazoa; phylum Chordata; class Mammalia; order Rodentia; family Ctenomyidae; genus Ctenomys; species Ctenomys sociabilis. Next base: position 12,444 of record PVKA01033400.1, read on the forward strand.
ATTTGCTCAATGTAATATATTCTTACACAAACTTCATGTATCTGCCAATAGCAGAGCTCTGACACCAATTAACCATGAAGAATGGTAGATTCACACTCAGTCACATGAATTTTAAGCACAATAATTCATTAAATGAGTTTCCAGTTGATCTGATCAGCTTATTGGGCTCCTAAGAATTTAAATGTCCCTACAGCCTCTATCACATCCTTCCAGTTAATGTCAGGGCACAACAACTGCACAGATACAACTAGAAAACTGTCTTTTCAAAGACTGTCACATCTAGGCTAGGAATGTTGTTCAGTGTCCCAAGCAGTGCCCCCCAAAAACATCAAATCTCTCCATCATTAAAAAGTAGTATTAGGACTGGTGAGATAGCTCAGCAGACTAAAACATCTACTTAGGCAAGCGTAGGCAAACATAGGTTCTATCCCTGGCACCACATGGCATGCCAGCCCCATCCCTAGGGCAGCCAGAGCCAGCCACATACACACACACACACACAATATTAACTTTAAAATACACAGCACTTTAAAAAGGTTTTAAAATGAGGTACATATGTAATTTCTTAAATACACCTTCTGAGCATAATTTGCAGCATATATGTATTTGACCTAACCTGCAAGTTGTCTTTCTTTCAAAAGTTCTACTTCTTATGGAGGTTGAACAAAATCACCCAATACAATCATCCTCCAGGGGCCAAGGAGATAGCTCAGTGGAATAAGAATGCCTAGCAAGCACAAGGTCCTGAGTTCAATCCCTGGTACCACAAAAAAAAAAAAAAAAGTTCTGGTACTACAATCATCCTCCAAAGCTGAAATTCATTCATAAAAGAATTTTTAGCTGCCAGTATAGCTCAATAGTATAATATGTACTTAACACTTGTGAAACCCTGGGTTCAACTTCAGACTAGGAGAAAAAAAACAGTAATAGTCATTTTTAAAATAAAATGTTTTCCAAGTTAAACTTAAAAATACACATTTAAAAATCAGAGCTACAGTCACAATTCAAATTCAGGTCATTGTGAAAGTCATTCTGAAATTAGACAATAAGAAAACCTTCTAGAACAGGTAGTGATGATGCAACACCAGCAGCAGTGCTTCTAGGAGCACAGGCCAGGGAGTCCTGTCTGGCTTTGCTATTTACTAGCTTGCATGGCCTTGGAGAAAAGTTATTTTTTGCTGATGCTTCAGTTTCCTCATCTGTAAGATAAAAATAACACAGCCTACCTACAGCTGTTAAATACAAGGTACATAGAGAAAGCAGGACCTTATTAAGACTCTTGGCTGTTACTACTCTTACTGTTAGTAAATGTTCTAGCAATAATTCAAGCGAGGCATGGAGGACCACACCCCAGTACCATGGGAGGCTGAGGCAGGAGGATCAGAAGCTCAAGCCCAGCCTAAACACTTTAATGACCTAGTGAAGCTCTGTCTCAAAAGTAAAAATAAAAAAGGGCTGCAGGTGCAGCTCAATTCAGAGGCCCCGGATTCAATACGCCCAGTACTATACATGCAAAAACCCCTCACTATAAATCATATTCTATTTAGTAAAGTCTTAGCCCAAACCATACCAACAGTCTTTTCAGTTAGAGAGGTTATTATTAAAGGAACAGTGTACATCCTACAGGGTTCTGCATTACTTCCTGGCCATCAGAGGAGACATACTGGCAACCAACAGTGTGATACAGAAAAAACAGGTCAAATGCAGTTCAGACTCAAGTGTTGTACTAGGCATTAAATTCTCGTACTCTTCCTAAGCACTTTAAACCATCACAAAATCCTTTACTACAGAGGTGTACCCAGGCATTTGTATATACTCACACATCTATGATAGTTTTGTGCAGGTACCAATCATAACTAATCCTCTTGAACTCGACGCTCACAAGTACACAATTTCCATGCCTTCTGCTTGTTGGACCCAGTTCTGAACCAAAGCTCCCAGAACTTATCCTGAAACTAAATCAAATGCTATCTTGGGATACTTTCATAGCATTCAATAAAAGCTCTCCAAAAGGCTTGTCATTCAACAAAATGCTTGTTCTGACCTCTCAGACTACCCAACATCCCGCGTGCACAGGAGAAACCTCAAGCTACAGAAAAAGTCAGTGTTTTCCCATTTATTGCCTCACTCTGGACAATCTGCTTAGGCCTCGGCTTTTTCATGTGAAAAACTAGGAAAAGCTGGAGTTGGTGTTATCTTCTCATCTGGAAATCCTCTCAGCTCTGTGGCTAACAGCTTAGTAGAAGAGTGTGCTACCTATAAGAACAGTTTGGCCGGGCATGGTGGCCCATGCCTATAATCCCAGCACTCGGGAGGCTGAGGCAGGAGGATTGTTGTGAGTTCAAGACCAGTCTGAGCTACAAAGTAAGCTTAAGGCAAGCCTGCATAGTGAGACCCTGTCTCAAGAAAAAAAAAAAAAAAAAAAGAACAGCTTGGTCACTAGCATAGAGTCAGCGACATGCGTAAATGAGACCTGGGTTCACGCCTTTTTTGCTCATTTGTGAACATTACACACAATATACAGTAGCTGACACAAAACTAGTTACCAGCCTAAGAATTGTACAGATACAAAACATTCCACAGACTCTTACAACAAATTACTATCAGGTGAAAGTCAATGCTTCAAATCATCTGAACTTTCAAAATAATGAGCTGTTTTGCACTGTCTTCAAAGCTTGCTTTATCTTTGCAAGATGAAAAATTAAGGAAGCATGCTAATTTTAAAGAACTGAAAACCATGTACAAAGCATACTCATGGTAGCACAGGGCGCTGAGAACAAAAATTAAAAAGGTTCTTAGGTTTTTATAATAAATCTCACCAACACACTTCTTATTTCTGAGAACTAGACTAGCATAGAGAAGTGAGTCTCTTTCATGGAACTAAACTAATATTCTTCTCCAAATTGTCAATGATAATTGATCTAACTAATATTAATACTAATTTTTGAGAAGGAGATACAATCTTCCCATCCATTAAACACAGAAAATAGTTCATGTTTTCAAATTTAGACTAGTCCCCAAACATTTAAAAGACTAATAAACAAAAGTTATTTTGAGAAAAATTGTTTTTATAATTACGTATGGTAATTTTGAGGGTGGTTTTGATAAAGAGTTTTGAGGTAGTTTTCAGTGTTTCACTTATAATCTGCTTTTTTATATCTCTAACTCTGACTTGGGTTTTTTCATATACCTTAGTATACATCTTTAAAAAAAAAAAGTTACCAAAATAATTTGCTTCACTGAATACTAGCCTAAGACAAGATGATCAATGTAATCATACTTTTAAAAGGAATGGCCCTTGGCCGGGCTTGGTGGCGCATGCCTGTAATCCCAGCACTCGGGAGGCTGAGGCAGGAGGATTGTTGTGAGTTCGAGACCAGCCTGAGCTACAAAGTGAGCTTAAGGCCAGCCTGAACTGCACAATGAGACCCTGTCTCAAAAAAGACAAAAAAAAAAAAAAAAAAGAGAGAAAACACATCATTTCCCACAGCCACCCTCTCATTAAACATATTACTGGCTGAAATTGCACATTCTTAGTTAATCACTTCATATGAGCCTGAACAAGAGATGTTGGTCTGTATTTTACTACAAGAAACATTAAAATTAGGATTGATACAGCAATAAATTATGAAAAGACATGCCAAGAATCAAGACTTCAGGTGGTAAGAACTTTATCAGACTTGCAATAAGTATTAAAGGACTTGTTTCACATGCATCCTGAAAAGGAAGGTGTCAAAGTCTCACATCTTTAAAAAAAAAAGAATTAAATTCAACAGAAAAAGGAGAAACATCAGGATGTCCTTTTCAACCTAAGGGGGTACCCATAGCACAACTATGCAGCAAGCAATGAGAAGGCTGAAATAAACCTAGAACAGCTTAACCTACATTTTCAATTCCACCTGTTAGTCTTTGGGTCATAAAAAAAATAGATTATCCATTGAACACCATATTTCCTCAATGAACCAACAATACCTAACAAACTGCCGAGTATTCTTCACCTAAAAACTGAACATTTATAGCCAGGCGTGGTGGTGCACACCTGTACATAACATGAGCTCGGGGGAGGCTGGGGCAGGATAGTTGAGTTCCAGACCAGCCTGGGCTACAAAAAGAGCTCAAGGCCAGCCTGAGCTGCATAGCAAGACCCTGTCTCAAAAACACAGAAAAAAACCTGAACATTTAACTTCGCTAAGAACACCACTGAGGACATTTCAGATACTGAAATATTTTCAAAAACCAACCATGAACAAATACCTATGCTCACCAAAACACACATGTGATTAGTTTCAAAACTTCTTTTATACACTGCAACTTTACACTCACCAAAAGGCAGAGAGGGAGCTGCAGACAGCTGGTGATAAAGCACTTACCTATCCGAATCTGGTCCTACCTCTGATCCCCGCACTAGGGGAGAAAAAAGGCAGAAAATGCATAGGATCCTACACAAAAACGATCTTCGCTCAGGTAAGCCTGGAAAATACATTTAGTAAAACATACCAGCTAAGCAACAAACACCCAATTCTCACAGCACATTGGAATTACACTCCTAGTTACCTCTCATCTGTAAAGGAAATCAAAGTACTCAAACAATAAATTCTTACTGAAAATTTTATTCACCTTAATTCTAAGTGATTACGCCATCAAGAGGAGCAAAATTTTAAGTCATTTAGCTGAAAAAACCATAACGAGGACCTGCGTCAGAGCTGGTTACGGTGGTGCACACCTATAATCCTAGCACTCAGGAGGCTGAGGTCAGTCTGGGCTGCATAGTGAGTTCAAGGCCAGCCTGAACTACATAGCAAGACCCTGTACCCTGTCTCAATAAACAAAAACAAAGTGTGTGCTAATAAAATTCAAGATAATATTCTTTCCTCTCAAAAACAGTAAGCAGAAAAAGAAAAGCATAACTTTTTAAAAAATGTATTTCCCAGCCAGGCATGTGACGACACATGCTTGTCGTCAGAGTACTCCGGAGGCTGAGGCAGGAAGAGCACAAATTCTGCTTACTCTCAAAAACAGTAAGCAGAAAAAGAAAAGCATAACTTTTTTAAAAACGTATTTCCCAGCCAAGCATGTGACGACACATGCTTGTCGTCAATCGAGTACTCCGGAGGCTGAGGCAGGAAGAGCACAAATTCTGCCCAGTTTGACCAGCTCAGCACAACCAAAATAAAATATAATAAAATTTTTTAAATTTTTGGAGCTGGGAAGATAGCTCAGTAGAATAAGCGCTTGTCTGGCAAGTGCAAGGACCTGAGTCCTACCTTGGTTCCGCAAAAAAAATTAAAGGTTTGGAGATGTCACACAGTGCAAAGGCCCAGCTGGGCCCAATCTGTGCCACCGAACAACAGAAACTCATTCCTTCTCATACAAAACCAAGGTTTTTGTTTTGCTCCTAAATTGACTATTTAGTCACAAATAAGGAAAGTGTGTCTCAAAACCCAAGAGGGGGGAACCAGGTCTTCAGAAAGAACTCCGCGCCCCCTTGGCAGTCAGGCACACGCGCCACACACTCATTTCTCAAAACCATATAAATTCAAATATCGATGACATTTCTACATTTAGTACAAAACATCGCTTCTAATAGTGAAAACACCCCGTGATAAAGGCAGGCATAAAGCAATAACTGTACCCCTCCAAACTCCCCTCTCCACTTGACTGCTCTTCTCCAAAAACACCTGCTCTCCATCCAAGAGTTGGAGAGTCACTTGTAGAGACTTCTGGATTATTTTATGCCTTGACACACAAGTCTATCTTCTTTATTTTAAACACAACTTGCAGCATATTAAGAAGGGCTTTATTGGATTTAAAATGAAATATAGGGAAAAGTAGGGATGGAGAAGAAAAATAATTAAAATGTTGCATTCATACATCAACATTCCATGATGAATATATTTATAAAGTAATAAAATATTTAAATTAATCAAAAGTAGTAAAAATGAAATATTCTGGTCACTCTTCATTGTTATATAAAATCTATTTCTCTTTTTCCTGGCCGTATTGTATTCCATGCAACACTGCTTAACCCTTCTGATAGAAATCTAGGTTGATTCCAGTTTTTTAGTATTGCAAACCATACTGCAGTGTCCAATGTTACAGAAAACATCTTTATGGACTAATTATCAGTATATATGATAAACTCCTTAAAATGACACAGAAAGATCATACTAAGTGGCAGGGTAGGCAGCATTCACTCCTCCCCAACTAATCCTGGATATATTACTACCTGACCATATTCAGTCTTTATCCATGTGGTACACGGAAATGGAACTTCATTTATACTTTTTACATAAGGGTAAAAAAAGAGTATGCTTATTAACCATTCATATTTCTTTGTCTCTTCAATGTGTTGTCCACTTTCTGCTATTATAACATCTTTGTTTTTTAATAATTCTAAGTTTTCTGTCAGCCTTTGATCCAATATAATGGGAATATTTATCCCAGTTAACCTCATCTTGGTTTATTAAGTTTTCATCCCTCCAGAAATTTTTAAATTTTTATTCAAGTAAGTTTATCTATCTTTTCCTCTATAACTTTATTCTTAGCTTATTTAAGGGAGGCAGCTTTTGCTCAAGCAAAAATTTGGGGGAAATCATCCATGTAATAACTTCTTAACCTTAAATAAGGTCAATAATATTTACATAACAGCACCAACGGAGGCATATCCCTTTCAATATTATTTTTTTTTAAAAAATCAATCTACTTAGTTTCCCTAACTCCACTATAATCATATGATATCCACCAATTAAATACTGTTTACAACTAGTATACTAAAGGTTTTATTACTTTTAAACTTCTTAAAATCTAAGAGCTGCAAAGTAACTATCATGCAGCCTTAATTTCTGACAAGCCAAACTCTGCCCCTGAATCCTTAGATCACATCTTCAGAAGATGTAAAATAAAATCCGACAATCTGAGTGAGCCCAACGTAACTATAATACAGTCCTCTTTACAAAAACCAGTGGCTACTTTCTGTAAAAACAAAAGTAATTGTGCAGAAGCAAAAAATTGCTTGTGCATCAACACAGTATTCTGTTCTTTTCCGGCCCAGATTGGGAAACAAAACACATCCAAAAGAATCGACTATTCTAAGGCAAGCTCCGCGAGTTAGTACTCCAATTCCAGCTATCCCTGCAAGGCAATCAGATCCCGGACTCGGCCACTGCTCCCCTCCCCGCGAGGGGAGGGGTCAGCTCCTAAGTTTTCTCCCGGCGCCAGCTGCCAGGCGTTTCCCAGCCTCCATCTCTAGGCTGACTGGCACAACCACGACAACTTGGAAGTTAAGGAACCTGGTAACTCTGAGGGGAATACTGAATATTTTCCACGATTTGTACAGCACTTGTTTAGCACGCATGTGTTCCCCAAGTGGCAGTTAACCCTTCCAGCTGCAGCAGAAGGTCAACTCTTCCAACTCTCCACCCCGCTTCACACCCACCACTGCCAATTCCGTTCAGTGGCTTCCTTTCCCTTTGGAGACTATTCAGAAAGTTACTATTTTCTTTTCACAACTACTCACCCAGGCCTGTTCCACTGATGAAAGCAGGCAAAGCCCACGCTGTGTGTCTGTCTCCTAGAGAAGATTGCATCTTTTATTTATCGCCCCTTGGCTTTATTTTCACAGCGAATTCCTGGCTTAAATGCAATCAGCCAAGAAACCCTCCCTATGTGCTCTCCTGTCATTCCTCATCGCTGGCAAGCAGAGTCAAGCTCAGAGGGGGGGAAACCTCAACACCGCCAATCAAGCCATAAAAATTCGCACTCTAGTTTCTTCTGCTGAGAAACATAGATATCCTTCAATCCGCAAGGAAACAAGCAGATGGAAAAAAAGAAAGGTAACTTGAAAGAATGTTAATTAGATGAAAGAAAAAGGGAAAACGATGGATAACCTCAAAGCACGCCCCCCACCCCAAAAAAGGATGCTGAGCTGAGAGAAGGTAACGCTGGGGGCTGCCTTTGGAAATAAATGACCATGCAGTAAATTACGCCGGTAGATTGCATTACAATTTAAACTAACCACACAAGATAAAAACAAATTTTAATTTTTCTGGGGCACTAACCCCCACCTACGCCCAAAGACGACGAGAGAGAGGAATAAGCAAAGAGAGAAAGTTAAAGATGAAAGAGAGACTCCTACCCCCATTCTATCTATCCCCATTCATTTGGTACTGCGCAGAGCATGCAGGGAGGGGGGCAGAAAATACACCACTGGCGAGCAGGAGAAAAATACGGGGAGCAGGGACTTCCACTACGGTATTGTTTATTGCTGTGTAGTTTCAAACATTCTCATCGCTAAGGTTGGAAAAGGCATGTGGTCAGAAAAAAAGAGGGGTATATCTTGGGGTGGAGGAACAAGGGTGCTTCTAAAGTCAGCATTTTGGGATAACTCTCCTGGTCTGTCAGAGAAAGGAAGCTGTGCGGCTTTAAATCACAAGTCCTTTCCTCGCCTTTGTCAAATATCTTACACTTTACAAGCCCTGAAAAGAAATGGGAGAGGAGACTCTTTTGTTTGCGTTCCCTTTTTTGGAGGGTGTCAGAAAATGGAAATGGGCACAAACAAATAAACCTGCAAAGGAGAACAAAGTGCGGGGTCGCGCCGGGCATCCGCGCGGTGGACGCCAGAGCGCCCCGCTACCTCCGCCCGCACACCCGCAGCCCGGCGGCCGTCCCAGTGCCCCTGGCTCGCCCGAGGACGGCGCCCAGACCCTGCTGGCACGGCTCGCCCCTTCCACCCCGCCCTCCGCCGACGCCGCCCGCACTGCCCGGGGCACCGGGGAGCCGAGTGCGAGGAGCGCGCGGCCCTGAGCGGGGCGCTCGGCGGTGCTCGCAGGGCCGGCCACTGGGGCGACCCCGGAGCGCCTCGGCCAAGGCTCCCGTCGGGGCCGGGGCGGAGCGGCTGCCCGGCGACGTCCCGTGCGTTCCCCTCCCACAGACCGCGGGGGGAGAGGAAGAAAGAGCAGCAGCGACAGCCCGGGCGAGGGGGTAGCGGGCGCGGAGCGGCCCGGCCGGCTCTGCCCCGCCGGCATTGTCTGCGTGGCCCGAGCCCCCTCCCCCGCCCCGCACGGCCCCGCCGCACACCCTCGCAGCGCAGGGCGACCCCCCGCTCCTTTGTCCGCGGCCTCCCGAGCCCCGAGAGCAGCACTCCAGGATGCGCACCCGTGGGAGGCGAGGGATAAGGCGGCGCGGGCCGGGGGCGCCGAGCCCGCGGAGGGGCGCGTCCTGCTGATTCATTTCCCACTCGCGCCGCCGGCCGGGACGACGGGGGCGGGGACGGGCTGGGGACCGTCCGGGCCGCGGAGGGCGCAGGGGAGGGCACCGGGGAGATGCCCGCGAGGGAGGACGGACGGACGGACCGACCGACGGCCCGCGGCTGCCCCGTGACTCACCGACTTGCAGGACGTTGTCCACGCAGCCGCTCTCCAACAGTGCGATGCCCCGCCGGAAGGGCAGCCGCGTCTCGTCGCCGCCGTCAGCCGCCCCAGCAGCCCCCACCGACGGGGCTCCGGCCCCCGCGGCTGCAGCGGCGGCGGCGGCGACCGAGGTGGCGGCCGGCGAGGACGAGGAGCCGCCGCCGCCGCCCGCGCCGCCCGCCCCGCCGCCCGCGCCACCGGGGCCGCCGCTATCGTCGCCGGGGCCGCCCGCGGTGCCGCCGCCGGTGTTGAAGGACGAGTACATGCAGATCTCCCGCTCGCTGCGGGGAAACGACCAGTAGACGATGCGGCGCTGCACGGGCTCCGGGATGCGCTCGAAGCGTTCCTCCACGCGTTGGAAGGGCCACTTCTCCGCCACTCGGCGAGCCGCGATGTCCAGCAGCGACTCGGGGCTCTGGGTCTTTCCCGGCGGCAGCAGTCCCAGCGCTGCGCCGCCCCCGCACGCCGTCGCCGCCGCCGCGCCGCCCGCCCGCGGGCCCGGCCGACAGGCAGAGCTGTAGCCGCCGCCGCCGCCGCTGCCGCCGCCGCCGCCGCCGCCACCGCCGCCGCCGCCGCCGCCGCCGCCGCCGCCCGGCCGGCAGCAGAGCCGTTTCGCGGGAGGAGGCTGCTGTCCGCGCTCCGCCATGACCGCGCCGCTTCTAACCCGACAGCGGAAGTGCCTGAACCCTATAAACGGCACAAGGAAGCGCGACACGCACACGCCGTGGCGACGCCACGCTGCCATCTAAGGCACGCCGCTCCTTGTAAGGGCACGAGGGGTGTGTCCTTCAGCATGACGTCAAGGGCAAGGCGGGGCTCCGATAGGGAGAGCCTAAGGCTAGGGGCGGGGCCTATGCAAATCACTGGACTGAAACATAAATAGAGCACTTGGCGGACACGGGGGTGGTGGGGGCGGCGCGGTTGGTGCCGTGTGGGTTGTGAGAATGTTAGGCTGCCCTGACGCGAGGGGCGGGGCCCAGGCGGAGTTCCCGCGGGAGGAGGCGGGCCGCCTGGTCTGGTCCAGGGTGGGTAGGAGCCTGAATCCCCTGCCTGCTCGGCTCACCCCTCCGGTTCCTAGCTTCTCTTTGATGTCCGACGAGCGAGGACGCGCCTCGTGGGTCGCAGCGGGGAGAGGAGAGGAGCTGGGCTGTGCGGAAGGCGGGTTCCGGGCTAAGGAGGGCGGAGCCGCAGCCGACGCCCCACCCCCGCCAGCCTGCCCGCGGGGAAAAAAGCCTCTGGGCGGAGGAGGCGCTTTCAAAACAAAGAAATGCGGCGCGGAGCCCCGGGGACGCGAGTGAAGAGGAAGGCGGAGGAGGTGCGGCCGCGTCGGCCGCTTCCCTTCGGGCGAACCGAGGGAGCTCCCCCCGCGGCTGAGGAAGCTGCGCGCGCTCGGCCGCTGTGTTCCACTTCACTTTTGCAGACCGTGTGGAGGAGAGGAGCGCCTGACCCGCCACGCTGCGGCGCCGGCCCGGAGCCCCGCGTCCGCTCTGCGAGCCGAGCCGAGCCGAGCCGACTTGCCCCACGCCGCCGCCGCCGCCGCTGAACCTCGCGGTCCCTGGCCGGCCGCGCAGCCCGGCCCGCGCACCCCCTCGCCCTCCCGCCGGGAAACTGGTTGGAGCCGGGAGGCGCCCCAGACCCCGGGTCCTGCGGCTCCGGGTGGGACGCACACCTGGGCCGTGGACACTTAGCGAGCGCGCCTTTGTGAGTACACTCGACGCGGTGGTGGGCGCGCACCCCACGGCCGCCCGCGGAAGGCGAGCCTGGGACGCTCTGGGGCTGCGGCCCGGCTACCTCCCCGCGCCCGCGCTCGGGACGCGAGCTGCGCTCTCCGCCGCCTGGCGGCGCCGGGACGGACCCCGGACGAGGCCTCGGGAGCCGGGGCGGCTGGAGGGGGGCGTGGGGCGGGCCTGAGCGGAGCCCTGCGGACATTGTCCCACTCCTGCGAGCTCGGCACAGCTGGTCAAGCTGCAGACTTAATTGCCACGTTAGACACCCTCGCCGCTTGCCTGGCCTCCTCTTTTTACTGTAAACAGTGTTACAGATACCGTCCTATTGTTGGAGATAAGCCGTATCTCCCTTGACACCTTCGCCTCTTTTCAAGGTATTGGCTGTCACCCACAGCCATATAGAGCGGGACTGGCGTTTTCAAGAAAATCTCGCACGCAGGGCCGAGGCCGCGGAGATCTGAGCTCCTCAGAGGCCCTGCCAGAGCCCCAGGCTGCAGCAAGATCCTGGAGACGGGATGCTGCCGACTTTCCCTAGCAGCTTACTTGTCAGGAAAATTTTGGTGGCATTGTGTTTTTGTACATCCGTATGGTAATTTTTGAGCACCTCCTCAATGCCTAGGAGAAGGGCTGGTGAGAGGACTGCAAAGGTCTTCAGAGCCAAATAGATGGCGCAGTCCCTTTGCTCCAGTTGTTCTATTTCTAGATCTTGTTAAAATAAAACTAATTTTAAAATATAGTTGACAAACTTGAAAAGACTTGCGTTCTATTTATTCTGTGCGGGAAAATCCATTGTGGTAGGATTTAGGCATGTATAATTACCAAGCTTTTTCACACGTGCACAGGAAGGTTTAAAGATGACAAAACCAGTGCCCCCAGACAGGATAAGTGACTCATTCACGGCCCTACTGGGCATTGTTGGAAAACTAGTTCACAATACACAAGAAAATTAGATGC
>PVKA01033401.1:0-24420 GCA_004027165.1 Ctenomys sociabilis
TCTGCTAAAGTAATATCTGTAAATATAATATCATGTATGCACCTTGTACAATACCAAAATGTTATGAAAACAGTTTGCAATGTATTAATTCATCAAATGTGTATGGTTAAGGTGTCTTGAAACTGTCTGATTGACATTTGTATTTTAATAAAATAAAAATGAATGAAAAAAAAAGAAAAAGAAAATAATTTTAAAAATCTAACTATATACAGATAGTAGAAAATAGTAGTTTTGCTACATATTTCTACATCCTTCCAAGTGCATCTTAATATATTATCTTCACTACCACTTTAGATTTTTAACTTAATAAACACAACCTTAAATTCCTCCTGATGCTAGATTGATAATAACACCTACATTTTTTTACCTGAAATATTCATTACTGTTATGATGAGTATGTCATAGGATGTTTCTTCCATTTATATATTTTCTATATTTAAAGTATTGAACTACAGCCGGAGTTTTCTAATTGTGGTCTTTAGAACCGCTGTGAAAGCTCTATAGAAAAATATGTTTTATGAAGTATAACAGTTCACCTTTTTGACCGAAAAAAAGGAATTTTGGTTTTGCCTTATTTGTATGACATCATAAGGAAATAAATGTCCCAAGATAATCTTTAAAATATTCTTACATATTTCTCCGTTGTACAATTATAGAATAATTGAAATTTGATGATTTAAAAGTTCCAAAGTAGAAATAAAAAATTTGTATGATCTTTTCTGAAATGACTTAGTTTATTTTTACCAAAATAAAAGTTATCACAATAGAAATAAGAATATAAGCTGGGCATGGTGGTGTACACCTATAACGCCAGCACTTGCGAGGCTGAGATAGAACAATTGTTGTGAGTTTGAGACCAGCCTGGGCTGCAGAGTGAACTCAAGGCAGGCTGAGCTGCATAGCAAGTCCCTGTATAAACACACACACACACACACACACACACACACACACACACACACACACACCCGCACACAAAAGAAGACCCCCCAAAATAAGTAATTTTAAAATTGTTTCTTTGATTATTGACTGCTCTTCTAAGAAAAATAATATATTCTTGTATGAGAACATAGAATACATAATATACATTTGTAAGAAAATAAGTAAAGAAGTTATAGAGTACACAAAGTTTAAACTTGATCACGGCACATAACCATCAAATGGCATTGGATTGTGTATGGAGATCAGGGGCAGGCACCTGGTGTGTGCGGAACTATGGCGTGTAAAACACGTGACAGGCACAGGCAGCACATCCCCTGCTCGCGTCTTGCGTCCCTTGTCAAGCACGATCTGATGCATGCCTCATGTCACAGAACGAACAATGGCGTGCAGGTGGAGGTGACAAGGGGTCATGACACCCTCCCCCAGATAACACATTTCGTCACCATCCTTGCAGGACACTTCCTAGAGGCAGGGTACGCAAGGCCCTTCCAATCGTCTTCCTGGTACAAGCTGGAAGCCACACAATTATGCAACCAAATGTAATAACTGTCTTTGTAATTATAATGCTGAGCAGAGGCTAACCCAAGAAAATGTCTAGGAACAGATACTCACAAGAAGCAGGTATCAAATGCAGCTGGGGGTTACGCATTTGTCAACACCATAATCCCAGGCACCTGAGACAGAAGGCTTATCAAAGTGCCAAAGATAAAGTCTGTAGAATGTGAGCATTTTATCCTAAAGTGGATTGACCCTGGTGTGTACTTATAAGGTTTAAATTGTGTAACAGTTACTAGAGGGAATGAGCTAATGTAGTTTGGAAGTACAAAATATTGTTCAATTGTTTTAATAGGGTTCTATTTTTAAGCTGGGTTATGGGCACCTGGAAATAAAGCTTATTACTCTGTATGTCTGTCTCATAATGGGTATTTAATGATCAGCAAATAAATTCCTCCATTCAGCACTAGCAAGTGAATCCAATGGGAGAATCCTAATAGTTTATTTATTTTAATAGTTATTAGTTGTGCATTGATGGTGACTTTACAATGTATTACAAGAAACACATTTACCAAATCACATTTTCTAATAGAAGATTCTAATTGTCTTTGGAGGGGATGAATCTAAAAGTAATGACATGGGTTGGCCCACTGTAGTGTTCATTTCTGTTGGCCCATGGAAAGAAGCAGTTACTGCTTCAATTTGTTTCATCTCTCTCTCTCTCTCTCTTTATTGTTACTCCTCTTATCTTCTTAATTTCTTATACATTTCTTTCTTTGTTTTCTTCTACCAATTTTACATGCATATATTTGGTAATATGAATAACTGGATGGAAGACAGCACTATGTACTACCACAAATACTGTGAAATTCATATTACTTTGTTAGGTTTAAATCTGAATCACTTGTAATTTTTGGTTTAAGTCTCATTTGTAGTCTCTTTAAAACTAAAAGTTAAAAAATAAAAGTAAAGACATGGATTTAAGTGATGCTTTCAAATGAAAGTTGTTTTTTTTTTTTTGTTTTTGTTTTTGTTTTTTTCATAATTGGGGACTGGACTCAGGCCCTTATGCTCCCTTATTTCACTAAACCATCTCCCCGGCCCAGATGGGGGTTTTATAAACTTTGAATTCATTATAGAGAATTTTTACTCTCCTTTGTGAGTGGTTAAGTCTTGATTTCAAAGAGCACGACATTATTTTGAGTGTCTGTGGTTGTTCTTAATAGGCCCTATAGTAATGATTTCAGAATGTGTCTCCTGAAATACCTTACTCATCGGCCTTTGCCCTCCAACTCCTCTCTTCTCCCAAGCAGGGACTGGCAGGACTGGTGAGAGAGGGTTGTTGTACTGTTGCAAATAAAATATGTTAGAATTATAATAGTGCTTATTACAGTGGTGTGAAGAAAGCTCTCAGTTAATATTGATGCCTGAAATATGCTGGGAGGAAGTAAACTCTAGAAAAGACCATTGCCTGGAAGAGGTAGCCAGCAGGTCATGTCCTTAGTGGGCCACTGTTGCCCTAGGACCATTCTGGAACGCCCTTTAGAGAGCCCACATGCTTTATGCAAGCAACAAGAGTACCTGGCCAGCGTCAGCATGGCCAGAGATCTACCACTCAAAGTTGAGTCTAAGGGGAAATCATTTCAAGTATAAAAGTGTAACACACATGAGCTCAATGGACATACTGTAAATTTCATTATCATATTTTGTTTTCAGGTAAATTATCTGATAGATTCACAATTAGATTTCCTGGCTATTTCAAGGGTATTATTAAAGAAAATCTCCATGCTTAGCAGGCTTCACATACATATCCTGTGTGCCTCATCAATTTCATTTTCCTCATTTATCACCTGTTGAAAGTGAGTCTTATGTTTTATGATATGAAAGCCACCTTAGAATATTGCAGCTTTAAAGATCAGTATGGATATTATATAACATAGAGAGAAACATTAATTGTTCTTATTTTTAAAAATCTTTTACTTATGTATTTTTTTGGTACACGGTCTCATTATGCAGCTCGGGCTCACAGCGATCCTCCTGTCTCAGTCTCCTCAGCTCTGGGATTACAGACATGTGCCACTACACGTGGTTTTGATGCACCTGGGCTTCTGGGGCTAGCTCAGCATGTGGTCTGGGGATCAAACCTGGGGAACAAGATAGGTATTTTAACAGGATTTTATAAATACCTATCTTGTTAAACCTGTACCTATTTTAAATCACCTTAGCAACCACATAGAACAGTGGCACGAGTTCATTATCCAATAATCAAATCCTAATAGATTATAAGAAACATTCATAGCTAGAACCTCAAATATTTGAAGAAGCAATGCCTACAATTACATGTGCTGTAAAAATTATACACACACCCGTTCATGGCTTTTCCTTCTTATGACCCACACTCTGTTACGGCAAACTGATAAGACAACTGTCAGCTTTCGTTGGCTATGCCTCAACTATTTTAGACAAAGAAGAAATACAAAGTTTCTGTTTTAACAGTAATCATGTTAATTCATCTCTAGTCAAGTGAGCTGTGTACAGGGGATGGGAGAAAAATAGGAATGAGATGGGTCAAAGCAACTATCAAGTGTAACCTTCTGCCCAGTTGAAGTGGTGAACCTCATGGTCAAGTACTTCCGCTAATGAAAGGAGAACTGATATTAGCAGAAGCATTTGCATAATCATGGCAAGCTATTCATAGTAAGACAGAAGGCAGCAAATTCTTACTTCAGTAGAAATAACTCAGTTTCGAAAATAAGATGCAAATGGACTACTTGTCAAGTTAATCAGGTAAAATAGTTTGTGTCAGAAATTTAAGCTGCATCTATAGATTGCTGAAATAGCTCACCATATTCTGGTACATGTTTACCTGTTCTGTCCTCACAATTAAGTTTTATGGGGTGAGGATTACTTGTCAGTGCTTTCAAAATTAATTCGTGTCTTTACCTAATCCTGCCTCAAATCTCAGTGTCCTATAACCTACATTTTCCTAAAGATACTGCTGATGCAGGCCTCCATTTCCTTGCCCTTCTATGACCAAATGCCACCTGGGAGATGATTGTATCTCTATCCTCTCTGTGTCTGCATTATCTTGGGTCCTGCAGAATTTTTATTCCTCATAAAGCTTAAGAAATCAAACAAAGACAAAAGTTACCTATTTTTTCTTGAGGAAAAAGTCAAACAGGATTTTAATAACATCACCCTCACAAAGAGGCTAGAATTCAAAGTCAGAAAGGCACTAGCCTCCATTTGCCTGGTATTCATTCTCAGATAAATTACCAACTTTCCTCCTCATCCTCGGGTTACAGATCAAGGGTCTCAGCTATGATGTAATCTAGCCTTACTACTTGGCATTCGAGAATCACTCAGTGGCTCTGAAAATACTTTTGCTAGTGAATGAGAGGTTCTATGGGAACAAATGCATCCCACATCTTAGAAAGGGGCTGTGAGTTCATCTCTTAATCTTCATCCAAGTGTAATTGGGCACTGAAAGAAACAGATTGGTTACTGTTGACCCTGTGGTAGGCACTTCAGAAAGCACAGAAAAGACATGATTCATTGATTTTAATCATGTTCACGCCTTCGTTAACTCAGTATTCCAATAAATAGAGGGCAGCAGTAATTTAGATAACCCAAGATAGCGGATGATTCAAAATAATTTACAACTGGTTTTGCACTGCTTATTTTCTTCAACATATTTGTCAAACTGCCTTTTAAGGTTTAATGCCTCATACTTTATATTTCTTGAGCACTGTAATTACATAGTGATTTTGTGTATGGTGACTTCTCCCTTTGGTGCCAGCCTAGTAAACCTCCTGGTATGTCTCTCAACTTGGAGGTCACCCGTGTAGAACTGACTCTTGGGTCCTTCTCTGAAGATTACTTTCACTTCGACTTTTCTATTCTCATAGTTCGCTGTACTTTCTTGTCAATGTCTCCCACCTTGGAAATCCAGGGAATTTTAACTTCTCTCCAGCAAACAATCCTTTAAACTCCATGAGGTGAAACATCTGTCTGTATTGCTGTTGCTCTTACCGCTCCAAACTTAGAACCTGTTTAGCACACCCTGAGTGGACATTAATTATTGCTTTAAAGCCTGGTTATAAGGATGAATACACAGACGCAATGAACCCTAATTTCAGCTTCAAGAGATTGATCATTATCTTCTTACTGCCTGTTCTCCATGAGATCGTGTCAGCAGATGACCCATTGGACCACTAATAAAGATTCTGGCTGGGCCAACCACTTACCTTCAACACTTACATTTCATCATTGGAAAAGTAGAAACAACAGTAAACAACATGTTTTTCAAGTTGTAATGAATATTAAATAACACAATGTAAAAAGAGATTATTCTGGGACTGAAATAAATGTTCAATTTTGTTTTAGGCTTTATAAAATAAATTATTTTATGTAATAAGTAAATGGAGACCTAGAAATTTAAAACAATCATCAAAATATATATCATGTCAGATGAATACATGAAATACAGACAGCATTGTGCATAACAGAATTGTTGAATTATCCTTCTCATAAAAATTGATTGGGAACATGTCAGTAGGGAAAGACTTCATAAGCAAATATTAATCACATGAGAAATGGTAGAAAGAGTCACCAACTGGGATTGTGTGTTACTAAAAAGTATTTGCACTGCAAAAGAAATCACCAGCAGAGTGAAGAGGCAACTCACAGAGTGAGAAACTTATTTAGCCAGATGTGACTCAGAAAAACAACTGATATGTGTAACATTATAAAGAACTGGAAAACATCAGACATCCCAAATTTAAAGATTGAATTGAGAAATGGGCCTATGAGGCTGGAGAAATAGCTCAGTAGTTTAAAACACCTGTTTAGGCAAGTGCAGGGACTCCAGTTTGATCCCCAGCAACACATGCTGCACCAGCCCTGCCCCAGGTAAGGCTGAGTCAACTACAAAAATAAATAAATAAATAAATAAGTAAATAAATAGATAGATAGATAAAGGGTCATCTGAGATAAATATGAACTTCTCAGAAGAAGAGATACAAATGGCAAATAAATATATGAAAAACTGATCACCATCACTGGTCATTTGATATATGTAAATTAATCCAATGCTGAGATTAATTTTACACTCCAGAGAGAATTGGCTATCAAGAAATCAACCAATAGCAAGTGCTGGAGGGGCTCCAGGGAAAAAAAGAAGTCCCACTATTGGAGGTAGTGCTGACTGGTGCAACCGCTGTGGAAATCAGTGTGGAAATTCCTCCAAAGAACTAAGATGAGAAATCCTGTTTTACCTAGCTATTCCCTGTCTGAGCACCTTCTTGGAAGAATTAAAAATATCATTCCAAAGGAATATATGTGCACTCATTTTTGATCTACATTTTTTTATAGCTAGTAGGTGAACACATGCTGTGCCAGCCCCACCCCCATGGCCTGTTGAGCCAGCCAGAGTTCAGGCATAGTGCAGTATGCCTGATTCCAGCACTGGGAAGGCTGAAAACAAGAGGGTCTGAGTCTGAGCTGCATAGTGAGACCCTGCAACAACCAAATACATGGAAAAAATGATGATAATATAATCTCTAGGAGAAAATGTGCTAGTAAATAAATTTATTAGCAGAGGAAAACACATATATGCCTTTGAATTTACCATTCAAACTTCATTTAAAATTTAAAATGTTCTTTAATCTATGAATTTATCATTTTCATTAGAAGATTGTGCAAACAAATGTTGAAATTTATTAGATGTAAAATACTACAATGAAGATAAGTTACAAAAGTTATGATAAAAAAGATTTTATCTTAGATATATGTATTTGTTTAATAGGAGATAATGCTACTTTTTCATAACATTCCAATTTTTATGACATGCCTAATGTGTCATGTTTTGTAGCCTATAAATTAATGCTAAGATCAATATGTTGATGTATTATATGTATTATTCTATTTCTTAAAGTTTCAGTAATAATCATCGTCCTTTACCTTGTTGATTCATTTTCATTTCCAAACTAATACATATTTTTGTATTAAATTTATAGAAAAATAAACATCCTCATGGCAGTTCTGAGATTTTAAAATTATTAGAGCAGTTGTTTATAAATATCTTCTATATTCTACTTGATTAAAAATGATGCATATGATCCAGAGTAAACAAAAAAGTAAATTGTTGCCTCTATGTGATACAGGGCAATTTCAAGGGACACTCCAGTCAATATCACGTGATGGTCTCCCAATGAAATGCATGTGAAGTCCATACTAATTAGCTTATAAATCAGACTTACACTAAAGTTTATTTGGTTCAGAAAGACTACCTACTGTCAAGCAATCAAGCACCAGTCCTTTAATTGCAATTTATTCCAGCAACCACGACGTATTGATCCTAGCATACACTTATGCCACAGCAGTATCATTATTTGACTTTATTTTAACAGCTTCAAAAGGTTAGAAAGTTAGAAACCACTGTGAAAGAGACCATTAAAAAGTTTAGTTGTTAATATTGCTTCAGACACTATGTTTAGCAGTGTCAGCTATATATGGAATATACAAGGTGTGATAAAGGAGAAAGGCTTGCAATATGAGCTGGTAGTTTCATATCACATATTTTAAAATACCAACAAAAGTGAATATATATATATATATATATATATATATATATATATATATATATTACATTTTTTATATAGCTAGTAGGTGACAGAAATTAAATTTCCTACTACTATGAAATGCTAAACATTAAAATGCTAAAACCATTCCTCTAGTTCCAAGCACATGTTTCATTTCCTGCAGGATTTCTTGCAGGATTTTGGCACTTTGCTCATTTGATGACATTATGAATATCTTGAAACATGCTTAGTGATACTGAAATTGTAGTGGAATAATTTCACCCTCGCAAGCTTTGCATTCAATATGGTCTTTAAATTCATAGCATCAACATCTGATCACTTTCATTTCTTCACTGTACTATTTTTTATAAGCCAATATTTTTGTTCATTTAAGCATTATGGTTGCAGAATTTTATTTGGGAATTTTCAGTTGCATAAATTTTGACGGTTCAAGGTATTCAGTGTGCCTTGTATGATACCTATTGCAGCTGTAAAGACATTTTAACTAAGGGGACTTAAAGTGGCTTACATTATGTGTATTTGATACATACTTTTGAATAGGTCTGAGTAACTAATTAGCAATTATAATTTTTCATTAATCCTCTGTTAAACCTGGACAAGAATTAAGCCAGATTTGGTCTAGCCAAAATAAGCTATCAGAAAGTAGAGTCCTTGAACTTCTGGTTTATATTGTTCAAAGAAGCTCTACTTATAATGCTTCAATTTTTAATCTTCCATTAAGTTTTATTAATAATAAGTAAATTAACCAATAATTTTGTTAGAAATTAATTTTAAGATAAGAGATCTAGTCCAATCTTTTCAATTTTTTTTTCAGGTGAAGAAGTAAAGAATCAAAGAAGTAAAGACCCTGGCCGAAGGTCACGTTGCGAGTAAGTGACAGCCACACATCTATTATCATCCGGTTGTTGAATTTGATGCTTTGTGTAACATTGGCTTCTCACTTCAGATGAAAGCGTTCAAAACTTATAAGAACATTCTCTGTGGCTTTTCAGGCCATCTTTGTGTACTGCTTCCATCCAGTCTTGCTATGCCCTTGGAGAACTCTTACAAGATGGATTATGGTGGTTCTTTTTCAGAAAGAAATGTAATATATGAGGTCATGTATCAAAAGCAAAAATTTGGATCTACTTCCATAATTTCCATATCCTGGGCCCTTCCTATGAATCAATCCATTGACTTCTCATGAAAGTATTGTGAGAAAGACTTTTTTCTAATTAAACTTAAGTCTCTAAAATGATTGTTCAAGTATACAGGAATATTTCATGTCAGAATTATGTTTCAATTTTCTGTCAATCGCATTTGAGATATATCACATTTTGCTAGTATACAATTTTATACTTATTTGTTACACTTACCAACAAAAAAATCAGGATTGATAAAGTAATATATAATCTCAAGATAGATTAGCATACCTAATTTCATACTGTACATAGCTCATGTAGTTCTAAGAGTAACAATGAAGAGAGGGCAAAGATAAAAGCTAGGAAACACGACAGGAACAAAACCTTACATTATGTGCACAAGATGTTAAGGCAATGATCCTGAGAATCTTCAGCAGGTTTTTGAAACTAGCAGTTAATTGGTAACATTCTCGCCCTGACTAATTATATATGCTGATACCTGTGGACCAAGCAGCTACACTGAAGGCACACAATATATGCTGAAAAGATTAATATAATCTTTTGATGGATCTGCTACTCACAGTTCTTTGAAAATCAAGTTGTACAATGGTATTAAACATAAAGATATCTTTAGACAAGAGTAAATGTTGACAACTCATGTATGTAAATTTACCATACTTAAGAGGCTGATGATTTGCAAGATAAATGGAGTAAATGTTTAGACGAGGAATGCTTTTCTTTTTTTTTTTTTTTTTGTCTTTTTGAGACAGGGTCTCACTATGTAGTTCAGGCTGGCATGGAGCTCACTTTGTAGATCAGGCTGGTCTCAAACTCACAACAATCCTCCTGCCTCAGCCTCCCGAGTGCTGGGATTACAGGCATGCACCACCACGCCCGGCTGAGGAATGCTTTTCATTTATCTATTATTGTATGGGAGAATTTTGTAAAATGTAATTGTCATTTTGAGTGGACGAGATATAGAAATGTGGTCTTAGAGGACAATAAATAGAAGCATAGGGGTGAAAAATGTAGGGAAATTTTGGTAATAAAAAATAAGCAAGGTCTGGAGAAGTTGCTCAGTGGTAGAGTGCTTGCCTAGTATGCACAAGGCCTTGAGTTCAAACCCCAGTATCACAAAAATGAAAAAGAATTGGTTAAATCCTGGAAAAAGATAAAGAAGAGAGAGATGTTATTTCAAAATGATGGATTGGAACTCATTGTTGAAAGTCTTGGAATTTTGATGTTCAAATTATATTTTACTTCATCAGTAAGAAGTCATTAAAAATGTCAGGGTTTTGTTATTCTTTACAGTTCTAATCAGTTTTGAGCTGGAACTGGATATATGCCTAGAAAGATGATAGATATGCGAAATGATGAGAGATTAAAGCTATCAAGAAAAATAAAGGTATAAATTATTGAGATCAAGCATTCTTATTATCTTTTTGTCCTTTAAATTTAACAAGATATCTTTCCTCACCAGTAAGTCTCCATGCTCGGATTTGCATAGTAACTTTAAAGAGGAACCATATGTATTTCCCTCCCAATTATCCTTTCTTCATCACTGTTTGCTGAATGAGTAAATTGCCCCTCCATCTTGTCTACAACTTTGGTAACATTCCTGTCACCAGACCAGACAGGACAAGTTTTATTGTCTTGAGTATCGTTTCTTTGTAGGTGAGACAGGATAGCTCAGGACTTAAAGTTCCGTGTTCATTTAAACTTTTCACTTCATCCCCAGAAGGGAGAAGACGGTGCTTACTTTTTAGCTGAGGAGCAGAGCAAGTAGGGAGAAGCAGTGTCACCTTCAACCATTTCTTTCTTCTTTTTTTGGCGGTACCGGGGATCAAGCTCAGGATCTTGAGCTTGCCAGGCAGGTGTTTATGCCACTGAGCTGTATCCTCAGTCCTTCAACCATTTCTTAACTTATTTTTTACTGGGGTAACAAACAAGGAACAAACACATAGAAAAAAGTCTTCTGTGTAAATTAAAAATCACCTACCATCTAAAGGATCAGCTGCTTTACAACAACCAAAGAGCCTGCAAGATTTCTGGCCTAAAGCAAGATAACTAATACTAGGCAACATCTGTAAATATATATCTACATCTATCTATCTATCTATCTATCTATCTATCTATCTATCTATCTATCTATCTATCTATCTATCATCTATCTATATATATGTATGTATTATTTTTCTTGGTGTTTTCCTCATTTTACACCATTTTTTACAGAATATAATTCTAGACATCCATAAATGAGGCTGAACCCTACCACCCAACCATTCCTGACTCTGATTTTACAAATAATGACAACCAAACTGAACAATCAAATACTTTTAATATTCAGTTGCATTTCTGCCCGTGAATACCATCCTTGGAGATTTTATTTATTTATTTACTTATTTTTGTTTGCTCATTTGTTTTGGATTTCATTTTGCTTTTCCTCTACATTAGGTAATGTGACCTCAGGGCGCCCTTAGAAATGTGCTTTAGTTAATTTATATGCATTTGTTTTATAGCCTACGTGTGTGCTAAATTTATACAATCTATATTGAATCTCTGCTGCTCTGCTTTCTAAAAGACAAATGTGTAGTATATATATATATATATTTTTTTCTTTTGCTAAAATGCAGACTATCTTTCTCCAAAGCAGGACTTCTGCAGTTGGAGGTCTTTCTGCTAAACAAATAGAAATTAACAATTCTGATCTGAGAAAGTAGCTCTTTGATGCAGGGGCTATTAAATTCCATATACTTTGACGTTTTGTTTCTCAAGTTTTTGTAATGAAAACTGAGCTAGAATTTGAGCAAGTAAAGAAATACTAAATCTCCAATGGCACCAATGTGGTGAGGGTTTGGTGTGAATACTGAATGCACATAGTATGTGCCTGGTTCACAAACTATATTTCTTGGGAGGCATTACTGAATTCTGACTGACAGCTCTTTTGTCTGTTTCATTGACTGTAAAAGAACTAGTAAGTAAATTTTATGTTTCCTTGGATAGAAAACTAGTATTAAATTTCAGGGAACTGTTTCAAAAGCAAATTTATACTTGCTTAAATGTGAGTTGTTGGCCAAATATGTGAGTGTGTGCAGCACTGCACCATAATTCTTGCTCCAGTGACTCCTGCGGGCCAGCTGGGCTGCAACTAGATAAGCATGGTGTTCTCAGCACTGTGACTTGGTATGGCCTCGGTACTGCTGTGGGGACCCAGTGGCTTCCATCTGTGGTGTGTTCTCTGCACTCCCAGTTGACCTTTGAATTCATGTGATGGAGATGAAATTATTCATGACCTTTTAACATGTGATAGGGAAAAATACACCAATATATTTGGTATTTTCCGATGTTACCAATTAATATATTTTCTAGTATGATGAAAAATTTGAGGTAGTAAGACTGTTAAAAACACATTTTAATATAAAAGAGGCTGTTCTAATGTGGGAAACAGTTTGGCATCTGTGAGATTAATAACGGATTTTGGGTTATAAAGTGGATTTACTGTTTATTTTACCTTTGAGAAGCTTCATTTTCTGAGCCTAGGGTTCTGCACCTGTTAAAATATCTTCCTGTGAAATATCATCCTTGAAGAACTTCCTGAGTATTCAAATCTTAATGCAGATAATTTCTTACACATAAACAGACATAAGCCTTTGTTTTGAGTATTGTTACAAGACTTCTTACTTTATTGTTTTAATCAGATGTTAATCTTTTGGTTTCTTGAGCTTCTCAAAGTTCAGTGCAAATTACATAAAATGACAGTAAATATGCAAAACATATTTCATACTTGAGCTTAGAAGAAGATCATTTATATGCAGTGCTGCATACTCAATTATAGTACACCTAATATTTTCCACATAAATGTTATATTTGAATTCAAAATTGGTTAAGAGATGTAATTTTTCAAAATGTAAATCCAATTAGAAAGGACAACTTGAAGGCTAAATTTTAGAGTACCCAAGGTATATTGTACCTATCTGTGTTTCTATCTATGGAAACATCTATTCCAGCTATAGATTTTCAGAAATTTTAGATTAAAATTTAGTTTGGAACTCAAAATATATGCACACATAATGTGACAATGAAGGGATATTTTGTTTTGTTAATGACAATTATTACATATTTAATATAATCTTTCTTCATATTTAATAGACCAAAAAGGACAACTTGGTATTGAAATTATATAATTAAATGGGAAGTTTTTTTTTTTTATTTTATGGAAGGTTCTACAGGGTATTCAGGGTCTCAGTACTAGATCAGACTCATAGTGATCCACTTGTTCACAGCCAAGCAAGAGCTGGGATTACAGGTGTGTGCCACCACTCCCAATCTCAACTGCTGTCTCAGCGTGCCCCAGGGGCAGGTGCCTTAATCTGCTGAGCTGTTTGGCTGGCTGGAAAGTTCTTTTTGAAAACCAAATAATCTGGACAAGTTCTATATTTGCTAATATGTGTTCTTGCCGAATCAAGCTAATTCGCCTGGTATATTATTGAAACTCCTAAACTGGCCCTCTGTACATGTCTCTTAGCTCTTTATTTTTGCATTGTACATCTAGATAGGTTCCATTCCTGTCTATGATAATGGCCTTGATCTCTAACTCCACGTGTGAGAGATCCTATTGGCCTTTAAAGTCCAGTCCTAATATTATTTGTCAGATTGCATCATTACCTCAGCGTCATGTTTCAGGTGTAGCTCTTAGCAGTGCCTGCCCTATTATAATTTGCTGTGTTTTCCCTTTCTTCATTAATGAAAACATATCCTGCCCCTCTCTTTCTTTAATTTTTGTTGACAATCTCTCAAGTGTGTCTCAAGACATTTTTTTCCACTTAAACTTTTCTGTCTGTTGGGGAACTCACCTGCTGACCACTTCTCTTCTTCCTGTTCTTACTTATAACTGAATTTGGCCAATGGACCCAAAGCCTAGTACTTTCATCCCTCAAGACTCATGAAAACCTTCTACAGGTGGTCCTACCAGTAATGATTTTGGGAAGCTTATAAAACCCCTATCCTCCCGACTTCATAATTTTTTATCTCTTTGTCTTTCTACTTAGAAATCAGCTGTCCAGCTTCAGGGATTCAGTATTGGCTTTCACTTATTTTTGGCTTAATATTGCTTAATTGTCCAATATGTAGGTAACATTGCAAATACATGAAAAGTGGAAGTGAAATTATGAATAATCACAAATATAACCATGTGGAGGGTTCCACTTATCTATCTTTGATTGGTATATTTTCTCTTATTCTATTATTTTCTCTTGAGGCAGGGTGTTTTGATGCAGTTTAGGCTGGTGTTGAGCTCACTTTGTAGCCCAGGATAGTCTTGAGTTTACAGTGATCCTCCTACCTCAGCCTCCTGAGCTCTGTCATTAGAGGCAGAGAAAATATCTCAGAAATTTTGTCAGGATCTTTTCACATATTATGGGGAGTTTTTCTCATAAAACAATGTTGGATTTTGTAAGATACTTTTACTTAATATATTGTTAAGATCATGTGATGTTTTTACTATGTAAATATATTGGGAAACCATTGCCTTTTAAAATTTATCATGTAGACATATTGACCTCTCATGTTGTAAAATATTTTCTTACTTCCTTAATTGAAGAACCATGTAATGGTTAGATGTTCCTCTTTAATCTTTAGTTTATACTTAGATGGTATACAGACCTTAACATTAGCACCTGAATGTTAAGATCACAATAGTCTAAGTACTAAATAGTATTGTGTCTCATATAAATTAGCTTGTGGTAAAAGCCATTTTTTTAGTAATCTTATTGTGAAACAAATAGCAATGAGAGTTTCAAATTCAATTAGTAATAGTTACAATAACACATTGCATATTGTTGGCTTCTTAGTGGTTATTCATAGTACAAGATGCAGACATGATATTCTGTCAACAAATACTATTAGTATAAATCTTTCTTTTTTTTCTCCAGTTTTCTTTTTTTTAATTTATTTTTTATTTTATTGAAGTACAAATATCCATCAGACAGTTTCAAGACACCTTAACAAGACAAGACAGATTCAATAAATTAATACATTGCAAACTGTTTTCATAATGTTTTGGTATCCTACAAGGTGCATGCATGATATATTTACAGATATTATTTTAGCAGATGTCTCTTATCAGCAAATTAAGAGTGTGGCTGCTTACTTATTTTATTTTTTATACCTGAATTATATCAAAATTCAATACTTATTTTCCTAGTGGATGACCGTAGTACTAGAAGCCAACATAATATCCTGTCCAACCACCATTAGTGCAGATCTTGCCTCTCATAGAATTATGTAGAAGCACAGCATTATCTATCCCAACTGTACTGTCCATACACACACATCATGATTTTTTCTTTCTGTACCCTTTCCTTTGTCTACAGCTGTCAAAGGTGGGCACTCCATTGTCATTCAACTAACTTAGGTGCTTGAACTCGACACCACAATCCAACTTTCTATTCATTGAATTAAGAGAAAGTATATATATATATATATATATATATATATATATATATATATATATATAGGATATATATATATATCCTATTTTGAATAGGCAGTTACAAAATAGCCCTTCATTTGTATCTTCTGTTTTGTTTAGTTTTGTCAGAGATGGGTATTCCATAGCCATTTAAATATTGTAGGTGCATGAATTCAGCAAAATATTCCAATATAGTCCAGTAGTCCATAATAGTAGTGGGTTCATTCCATATATTCGGAACTAAGATGAGGAATAATGAATCACCTTTCATCTGATTTCAGTAACAGATGATGGAGAGAAATTACCTTGAGTGAAGCAAAAATAAAGACCCTTTCATTGAATGCATCAGGTCCTGTGTTGAGAAGATGGACCACCTCTATTTAGTGTAAAGATAAAGGTGCTCATACAGTGGTGACAGAAACCTAGATGGAGCACCCCTGAATGTGCAGGGGAAGAGATGCTGATTTTATTACAGACTTTTGTTCCTTGTTATGATTTATTTAGAATAACAAACCACTATAGAGTACACCAGTCTCACTATAATGATGAATTTCTCCACAATGTGAAATTACACTGACCTAAGGGCAAGCTGAATGAAATACTAATAATTTTAGTAATGCCTTGGCAGCAAATAGATGACGTCTTCAAAGGCATCCTAGGTGTGTCATGGATGTGGACCAGCTTAATTAGGTCGGCTGAATTTAAATGTCCTCCCTTCTTAAAATAGAAGTAAATATTGTATTTCTCACCACCACTCCACATAAACCACCCCCAGAAGAAATGAAATTAGACAGCAGCAGACTCCACTTCATCAGTGCAGCCAACTAATTGGCTGAAGGTGTCTGCTTCTGTGTCCTTTTCAGAAACAATTGTATCATTAAATCGCTGAAGTTGTAGTGTCAGCAGAAATAGAGCAAATAGCTGCCGAAGGGGGAAAAATATGAAGAGTGTAGCTACTCTGACGTCTTCCTGCCCTCCTTTCCAGTGTCAACTGCTGAACAAGCTATAAACAAGGTGTGAAGGCGGCTGTGAGGGCGGGTGTGACTTCGGCCTCCCTTTCTGAAAGCTGGCTTACGATTTCCTTTTGCTCCAGTGGAACCTGCGGTGACCTCCCCGAATCAGTGTTTCCTTGTGCTGTTCCTATGTGTTCCCCTGCTTTTCTCCAACTATCGTTCATTCACTGAAAACCCCTCTCTCCTTCATACACTTTCTTCATCTGGTCATTCAACAAATAGCCCTTGAACTCAACTCTGGTGCCAAAGAGAATGCCACACTGTCAAAATACATCAGCAAACATCACGTGTAAAAAGTTCCAATTTTACTTGGAGGGGATACAGGCGGGAAGTTGGATGTGCAGTACACCTTTCAATTATGTAAAATGTTGAAGGAGATCGCAAGGATAGAGGGGGAAATGAAGAATTCAGGAGTTCCAGTTTTAAATTGGGTAATCATAAGTTTTGGAGATGTGTTAGGGTATCTTGAGAGGCTCCTGGCATGCTGCTTAGAGACAGAGGCTCTTCCCTGGACAGTTGGGGTTCTAATTCCAGCTTTGTCCTTTACAAGCTCTGTGACTTTGGAAAACCTACTTTTCTTCTTTTAGTTGCAGATTTTTCATCTTTACCATGGGGAATATGTTAGGGTCAATGAAGATTTATATGAACAAACTAGAACACAGCTAATAGTATATTTCACTATATTTCACTACACTATAAGGGCTATATTTTGGATATAGCCCTTAAGTACTATGTGAATTTTATTGATAATATTTCTTAAAGTTTTACACATTAACTTAGAGAAAGCATAGTTTATAAACTCAAAGATGGGGCAGGCGAGATAGCTCAGCAGACTAAGTGCCTGCTTGGGCAAGCACAGGGACCAGGGCTCCATCTCTGGCACCACGTACCATGCCAGCCCTGTCCCCAGGCACACGGAGCCTACCATCAAGACTGGGCATGGTGGCACATGCCTATAATACCAGCACTGAGGAGGCTGAAAACAGGAGTGTTACTATGAGTTCAGGCTTCATAGCAAGACCCAAGATCCAGGACTAAATGCATTTAAAAAATATTAACCTCAAATATGTTTCTTCACTTTTTAATAATCAGAGCCTCGATTTTATGAACAGGAGAATGGAGATATTCTTTATTACTTAGAGCTGCTGGGAGGATTATAACAAAGTACATATCAAATCTCCACAGAAGGACGTTAATTGCTGTGCCTCCGCCCCCTCCTCCAAGCCGTGGCATGCTTTGACGCCTTCTCCTACATGGGTACAGAGAGTCTGGAGTCCTTCTTCATATCAAAGTACTTATTATGCACTAACTTGTACACTGTTACACTGTACTTCCTCCCTTCTGAGACATCCAGGAGGATTAAGAGCACACAATTGACTTAGTAGCAACATTTCTAGGGGAAAATACACTCCCATATTAAAAGCGATCATCAATTATATGACGTGTCTCAACTTAAAAATGATTTAAATGGGAAAAACATTCTCAGGTGTATTGAGAATCAAGGCACTGTGATAGTCTCTTTATATCTGTCATTACTGTTACTGTGTAATTACTTGGAAACTGTAAATCTTTGTATGCTTCTTGTTAACTCAGTAGGTTATGAACTGAAAGGACTCAGTATTTCTTAAATGACTGAATGAATAGCTACGTAATTCTTGAAATAAAAAAAAATAACTTGTTTAAGTTTGTGCAAAAGTGTAAGAAAAAAATGAGAGGGTTACAATTTTTCATCCACTGATGGTCAGATGCTGATAATTGCATAAAAATGTAAGAACATATTTTTATGTTGGTATGCATGGAAAAACTAAAATTGTTTATATCTTATTATTGTGTGATTAAGTAGAACTCTTTTTAGCTACAAGTCATGAAAACAGTTTGAGTTCTTGGGCCACCCAAATAGCTCAGCAGATTAAAGGGCTTACAACAGGCACTGAACCCACCCCCGGGGCATGCACAGAGGGCAACTGAGACTGGGCATGGTGGCGAATGCCTGTAACCCTAGCTCTTGGGAGGCTATAAACAGGTGGATCACTGAGTCCAATCTAATAGTGAGACCCTTCCCCCAAAAAAATAAAATTGGGTTCTTGAGAGCCAAGTGCAGATTTTCTAGAAACATCAGGATTTCCAGAAGCATAGTAAGTATGATCATAGATATGATTTGATCATTCTTCTGGCATCCAAAGTTGTATGAATCACCTCATGCTGGTTAAGAAACTGTGCCAGGCTGAGTGGCAACAGACAGTGTCTGAATCAAGAACTCACTGCAAATACAGACAGAATGCATTGTCTCTACTCCACAACGTTTGGCCCCTCAGAGGGAAGACTTAGGAGCCAGGATGTGTAGTCAACATCCTTCTTGCTAAACCGGATTTGGTTAATTTAATTAAAGCTCTGTTTGCTTCCAGAACTTACCTGAGGAAGTTTGACCATCTTGCCCAAGTGGTTTTGGCTGTTCCAAACCAGGAGGCATGTGTTCATGCAATAAAACTCTTCATATATGGTGGTGTCTGTGATAGTCAATTTTTTGTAAGAGTAATAGAACTACTACGATGGCATGGTAGAAGGGATTTGTTGTAGAGTAGGATTGGAACAGTGGGAAATGTTGGGCCGCGGGTACAAGGGTGCTGCCTCTGCAAATGGTGTTGCGGCTAAAGTGTCTGTAAGTTGGCTGGGCTACTAGTCAAAAGTGAAAGGTGATTCCTAAGTAGGGAGAACCAGGACACAACTAAATCCCCACTGGGTCTCAAGAAGATGAATTGGAACTCATGTTTGTCACCGCCACTAACATCATGATACAGATGGTCTTAGGAGGAGTTGGCAAGCCACCAAAGACACACGTATGAACGTAATTCAAAAGCAGAGAATGTTCAGGATGTCACTCAGCAGTGTCCTGTGCATGGTATAGTGTGTTGTCAGATTGTGGGTATGTGCAAGCTGCCCCGGAACCTGATACCCTACATATGCATGCATGAACTAAAAATAGCTGCCACTTCTCTACTTGCCCAAACATGCAAATTTTTCTCTATGGCCAAATATATCTTGAAACCACACATGAAAATAAATTAGAAAAAATAAATTCCCACCTTAGCTGGAGTTACACAGCACCTTTGAAAATGTGGAAATCTTCTGATAGGATTTTTTTCTTTTTTTTAATTTGCTAAAACTTATCCTGGACAAAGAAAGAAGAGCAAATTCCTGTGAAGATGCAGAGTGATTGATGCAAGGCTAAAAGGTTACCACGTAAAACACAGGAAACAGAATCCAAACCTGCTGTATACGTGGCCACCTGGGAGAAGCCCCTGCTCTTTCTGTCCTGAGTGCAGCTTATCTCTATTTTCTCTCAGCAACGCATGGTGTATTTCTCCATACATTGTCTTAATTTAGAAACACACGACCAGTCACTCTTAAAATTTACATGGAAGAGTAAGGTCATGCCCTTGGTTCCAAATAAACATTCTCAGAAAAGCATTTAAGTTTAGTGTGATCAGGGTAAGTCTGTGTCATATAAACTGATAGTTGCCATGTTAAATATGTGAGCAAGATAAAGAAAAGACTTGACACAGAAAAAAGGTCAAGAATAAGATGAACTCAACTTTTATCTCTAATTTAGTGATTTCAGCCTACAAATACATGTGCACAAAGTTAAATCTCTTTCATTACTTAAAATATGAAGAAAATGGAGAAGGGCCAATGAGATAGCTCAGTGAACTATGCGCTTGCTTACCTAAGCACAGGGCCCAGGTTCAATCCTGGCATAGCATGCCCCGTTAGTTCCACCCTTGGCTATACTGAGTTGGTTATGGATGGCAGACGATTGTAATCCCAGAACTAGGGAGGCTAAAAACAGGAGGATCACTATGTGTCTGAGCTGTGTAGTGAGACTCTGAAGACACACAGAAGAAAATGTAGGAAACTTCACCATTCAGTCATGACAATTTATTGTTTCATATACCATATCAGTTCATGAAAATCAAAACAGTTCTGAAATTTTAATAGAAGAAATCATTATCATATCACATTAAATAAAATAGTATGAAAGTTGTGTATGGAACATAAATCAAATAATATGTAAGAATATGAGAATAGTTATTGTATACACATTATAATATTAAAAGAGGGTTAATTCTCTTCACTTCTGGCTTTTACCACTTCTGTTCAAAAGCATCTGTGATTTCAAAATTTTAAAAAGCAGATATTCACAGTTAATGGTTTAACCACAGGACATTATGCATGCAATGTGCCTATTAAATTGTTTCATTCAAAATCCAATAAAGATGAACTGATTACCTCATACATCAGAAGTGCAAGCAGAAAGGTCCAGGGAGATGGCTCAGTAGAATAAGTGCTTCCCTGGAAAGTGCAAGGGCCTGAATTCAATCCCCAGTTCCACACACACACACACAAAAAAAGTACAAGCAGAGAATCCAGTGACACACTTTGTGACCTTTCAGGCTACCCAATGACATGATCTGAATGTGTATGAAAACATGAAATAATTTTAAATATTGCTAATTTCGCTTATCCATAATTCAGTGGAATACATGTAGTTTAGAAAACTGTTTTTAGAACCTACTTCTTTTTAATGGTACCAGGGATCAAACTCAGGACCATGAGCTTGACAGGCAAGCACTTATTCTCCCCAGCCCTTAAAACCTACTTAACTTTCTTGAAGTAAGTGGTCTGTTTTACAAATAATAAAGAAACAGCAGCAAAATAAAATACAAACATGTCTGGCCAAAAGCCACCAGTATATATTATATTTATTGTCACATGTAATTAACATCATAGTAATTTGATGAATATAATTATAAATATTGTACTTTGGGATATTGGAAAGGGAAATCTTAAACCAAAGATTGCAGCATCTGCCTTCCTCAACAAATAGCACTTCATTTTCAGTGCACTTTACTAGTGTTCTTGACACAATACCTAGAAAAGACTAGTGAGATCAGTGAAATATACTTCAGTTTTCCTTGTAAAGGAAAGATTGACTCTGAAAACCCACTAATACATGCATCTTTCATAGTGCAAACAAATCTTCGGAAGCTTGAAGAGAACTCAGGTCATGTGAATGACCAAGCCACAGAGCTAAGTTGTTGGATATTCTATCCATGACAGGCTGACTGGCTAGAGTTGGAATGAAGTGCAAGCCATAGACCCGAAAGGACTTACCTTCTCGCTTAAAAATTCTGTCAAAGAGAATGTCTTTCTCAATTTTGTTCATTCTCTACAGTAATTAAGAAATGATCTTTTTGCTGCAAACAATGGAATCTATCCCACCTGAAACCATGTACTCACATAATACATAATCTGGTGTTTTCCCAGTGCATGGAATTCTAAAGCCTTACTTCAGTGAGTCATCCTACATCTCATAGGAATACTTGACAATAGTTGTTTTGACTACCAGGAGATAAAATGTCTCTGTTTAAAAGCTCTTTTTCCCTGTTACTTGTCTATGCTGCTAACAAGTTCCTGTGGGCCAAGTGAAGGCTGTGGGTGTATGAGTGTATGTGTGTGTGTGTGTGTGTGTGTGTGTGTGTGTGATGTGCTTTGTTAAAAATTCGTTTCTTGTACACTCAAATCTTAAAAATGTAAAACATATTGTTCTTCATTCCCTTCACATTTTCTTAAACCACACTCTCTGGAGAGAATGCACTTCAAAATAATAGGTGTAATTTGATAGACATCATCATGAGAAACAAGCAAAAAAGCAAAACAAAAGTTGAGTTTCTGTCTTAGGAGCTACTGATGTATTATTCTAGAATAGCCTCAGGCTTGATGTGTACACTGTGGCACTTAAAATTCCTTACAAGTTGTAGCTTTTTCCTAGTGTGTGTGGGACTAATTGATTCAGGTTTTCCTTGTGCTTAATGTTGTTTTGCTTTTAAGATGAAAGCATATTCATATTTATAGCAACAGAAAGTTTCTATTGGGAAATTTGGACAACTTTTCTCTTTATTATTTATCTGAACCCAGAGGAAAGAGTTTTGCATTGAAGACTGCACACATTGTGACTGCAGTGGAGTAAGTTCCATGTTGCAAGGATTCAGGTGCTTTTCTTCCCTAAGATATCAGGGATTGGTTTGGTTCTTAGCAGCTTCCCTCGGACTACTGTGCAGTGTTCCCAGGGAGCCCATCTGACATGTGTGGCCTCCGCAGGAGTGGAGGGGTTTTTGTACTGACATAAAGGAACAGAAAAGTTCCATTGCCTTCGTTTTCTGTTTGTGTCCAGAGGCTTAGAAAAGGTGAAAGAAGTTTCCAATACCGCTTCTTATGTCTCTTTTCACCTTGGCTAATTGGATGGGTTTCTATTCCTAAAACATTGACCCAAAATGTTTTAATACATATGAACCTCATGTGAACTCTAGATTTGTTTATGTTTATTCAGAACAAAGCCTCCAAGCAAACTGTCATACTGAACATTCCAGTGATTAGTTTAAAATTGGTAACCAATTTTGTTCAATCTGATAGTGAATATAAATGGAAATCCTGAAAATAATTCTAGTACTGAAATTACTAGTTATTAGGAAGTGGTAGGACATACAATATGGAAATATGATAAATTCATCTCAAAGGCATTCCTTACTGCACCAAATGTTATGTGTGATCTGGCACCTTCTGGCATGTTGCTGTCCTTAGAACATTAGAAAAGTCAACTTCAAGAAAATAGATTGTCTTCACTATGTGTGCATTTAATTGCCTTTCATTGTCATTGCCCACTGAACTGAGATTTTTTATTATTATTAATTTTATTGAGAAACAAATAACAATGAGACAGTTTCAAAACCGTTTAGTAGGATAGTTTCAGTAATTAATACGCTGCATATTATTCTCTTCATAGTAGTTTATCATAGCACAAGATGCAGACATGATATCCTGTCCAAACACCATTAGTACAAATTTTTCTTCTCATTGAATTAAGAGAAAGTAGCTGTATATCCATCCTAGCTATTTTGTATATACACTACAAAATGGGCCTAATGGGTGCACCAGTCTACATTCCCACCAGTGGTGGAGAAGTGTTCTTTTGTTCCCAAAGCCTCTCCAACATTTGTTGTTAGTTGATTTTTTTATGATAGCCATTCTTTCTGAGGTGAGATGGTATCTCAGTGCTGTTTTAATTTGCATTTCATGGATGGGTAGTGATATGTAACTTTCTTTCATATATTTATTAGCTTCTATAATTTCATCCAAACTGAGATTTGGATAATAGTGACAGTAGTAGTTTGATATATACGTGTATGTCTGTTGGTTATCTGTGCACGTATCCTATTATATCATTAATGGATTTGTCATTCAAATTCATTAAATGTCATCGTCATCCACAACAAAGCTTTGGGAGTTGTCACATGTGTAAGTGGTTCCTACTAAAATAGTTAGGGAGGGTTTGATTCCTATGGTTCTGTTCTAGGGTAAGCGCGTTTTATACAGACAATGTTTTAGAAACTCTTGTTTCTGTGGCTCCACCAATAACCATAGTGAGAGGTTGTTCGGAGGATGTTTTTAAACTAAAAACAAGACTAGGCGTGGTGGCATACACCTGTAATCCTAAAATTGCAAGGCTGATAACAGGAGGACCACCTAGAGTCTGATCTACATAGTGAGACTCTATAGACCCTGTACTAAATACATAAGCCAAAAACAAAGACTTCTTAATGAAACAGTATATAAAACATAGCCCTATAGTATAACATTTACAAACATATAAATAAGTATATGAAAAAAGTAAGATATATTTTTCTGAAAATAGAATTTACAGGTGAATTTTGTCTTCATACTTC
>PVKA01033402.1:0-24403 GCA_004027165.1 Ctenomys sociabilis
CTCTCATAGGATTATGTAGAAGCACAGCGTTATCTATCCCAACTGTACTGTCCATACACACAAATCATGATTCTTCCTTTCTATACCCCTTCCTTTGTCTACACCTGTCAAAGATGGGCACTCCATTGTCATTCAACTAATTTAGGTGCCTGAACTCGATGACATAATCCAACACAGTCCAGCATTCCACAACAATAGTGAGTTATCCAAAGAAGTTGTCAACCATAGCCATTTACAGCTCAACTTATTATTATGGCCCCATAGTGTATACTTCATTTTTATCTTTCAGCTGGATGGTTAAGACCTAGATAGAGCAAGACCTATATACCAATACATGTACTTTATGTTCCTTATGAGGTCAGTGAAGTTCCCTCAGGGTTTATCTTGTAGTCCTGTACCTTATTCTGTAGATCCTTTGTCTATGTCATCCATGTGGATGAGTCATGGCCAATGCTTGACCAGTTTGCTCTCTATGAGAGCCTGAGAGAGTTTTCTCTCCATATGACTCTCCCCAGGCACACTATAGATCATCGATCTCTTTCCTCTGTGGCTCCATACTCTCCTTGTTCAGAAAATTTGGAGCTCAACTGAGTTTCATGATGTTGCAGTACAGGTTCTCCTATGTCCTGAGTCTTCGCTGATCTTGAAAGGCTACGGCCAAAATGTTGGCTGGCCTTGCTCCACCCCTTTTCACTCTGTCCCTTTACTTTCCCAAAGGTCTCTATACCAGGCTTAGAAGATATTCAAAAAGGTCCTTATTAAAAAATTAGGACAAGTTACAAAAGGGAATTATAACATATTCTTAATAACTTAATCTTTCCCCAGTATCATCCAAAAACAAACTTATTGTTTTTTTTTTTTTTTTTTCTTTTGCTCAGCATCATGTTGGGAACCAAACACAAGAGTAAAAGAGTCTTCTTATCTTTTAATGGCTGGACCATGGTTACTGCAATGAATCTTTCTAGAAAGGTCAGGATTAAGATTTGTTTTTCTTCTGTCAGGGGATTGGAAATGGTTATACCATTATATACTCTTATGAGTATAACTAATTATACTCATAAGAAGGGCCCAAAATGTATGGACCACCTAAAAGAAATGTAGCCCTTGTAACAAAAAGCCAAAATCAGCTCCAAGTTCCAAGGAAGGAGGGATCATTGTGGGCAAGAGGAATCCAAGCCAAAGACTCTAATAAATATGCCATGTTAAATCACCCATCATCATGCTGGCCTGCAGAAGAAATCACTAACACAGTATGACTGACTCGGGCATAGAAGGCAAGGAGGAGTTAATTTAAATAGACCCATGAACTATTTAATGTGCAACTGAAAATTCTACAACCAAAACATGTGGAAAGCAGCTCTGTGAGCAATATTTAACAGTCTGGATCAAAGAGATGCTGCTGTCTGCCTCTTTCTCAGGGGAGAAGAAAGTAAAAGCATGAAAGATATCTTGTGTGTGCCTTTGATATTTTGTATTTGGGTGTATGAAGGGTATGTGTGTAACAGTGTACATATAAGAGTGTGTGTAAGATAATATATGTAAGAGAAAATTCATGTGTGTATGTATTTCAAACACCGTATGTGCATCTGTACACTTGGCACATGTGAGTGTAAAAGAGAACAATTCCAAAGAAGACAGCCTTGTGAGATGACACCTGCAAACCATACTGGAGAATAAGGAAGAGTGACAGAAAGAGACCTTTGGCAACAGGGTAACCTGCCTCTTAGGAGGCCTTTTCTCCCTTCTC
This sequence comes from Ctenomys sociabilis, assembly GCA_004027165.1. Classification (NCBI taxonomy): domain Eukaryota; kingdom Metazoa; phylum Chordata; class Mammalia; order Rodentia; family Ctenomyidae; genus Ctenomys; species Ctenomys sociabilis. Next base: position 1,748 of record PVKA01033402.1, read on the forward strand.
CCCATTGTGAGCAGTGACTTCACGGCACAGCCAAGATCATCTCCACTGACACTGGCCATGGGATGGGTCTAACTTGTGCACAAAATAAGGAGTCATAGGGGGAGGGTGGCAGCTGTTCTTCTAAATTTTACCTCCTGCATTGCCTGTTGCAGTGTCCCAAGTTCCCAGCAGAAAAATTTCAATTCTGTCCATAGACAACCTCCTCAATCATCTGAACACTTGCTAAGTCACAAGGGCTCAGCCCCACTGCCAATTCCTACCTCAGTAAATCTGGCATGGGGCCTGAGACTTCATTTCTAGACCTCCCCAGGTGATACTGTTTGTCCAGGGACCACATACTGAGAACCTCTGGCTTACCTCAATAGATACCAATGGCTTCTTTGAACTGGCAGGGGGCAGGCACTAAAGGGACGGGACACCAGAGCTGTAAATTTCTATAGTAGAAACTGAGAAAAGCAGAATGGTACTAGGTATGTTGCACAGTGCCAACTATATTGTCAAGTTCTGGGGAGGAGAAAGAACATGGTGGGGAATCAAGAGGGAACAGCCCACACTAGGGCACGAGGGCTGTGGGTTCTCTCTTATTTATGTTTACTGTTCATGTCCAAAGCTGTTTCCCCTGAATGTTGCAAACAAGAGCTCCACTTATGACTTCCAGACATCTGTTTTCCCTTTGCATATTTCTCATTCTGATTCCTCTTCCCACACCCCCTCTTGTCTTTCTCCATCACAATGCAGCTACCCAGACATAGAATTCTGACAAGCTCCAGGAAAATCCAAAGGATCCACTTGGCTTAAACTGCAGTTGAAAAATCTCCTGGTTGATTCACCCACTTGGAAACAGAGAGCTCATGTTCCTCAGAGTTGGAGACAAGAGACCACCCCTTCCCCCAAACAATGTGTGTGTACAAGATTGCTGCAGGACTACAACTGGAAAGAACGCTTCAGACTTTAAAAGTGATTTCTAAGTAGTCCATAGTGCATTCTTTTCTTTTTCAGAGAGACTGGTTCCAAAGGTCAAGTTAGCTACTTTTTTTATATTAAGAATTTTTTTCATCTATTGGAAGTATTCTGTGTGTCAGACCAGGAATAAGGGGAAACCTTAAAGGATCAGGAGTAATTGGCCGGCTGGTGAAAGATCTTCATCACAGCCCAGTACCTATACAGAGAAGGCAACATTTTTGCCCTAAAGTGCCCAACACAAAAGATAGTGGTCTCACAAAGTGATGGCACAGCCTGCAACAGGAATGGCTGCATAAGCTTACACTTGCTATAATCAGAAGCTCATTGGACCCAGTTTTGTTTGGGGCAGCTCTGTAGATAAAACATTAAAGCTACAGACCCAAATTCTCCAGGCCCTGATCCCAATGCTCCTACAGAGCTCCTCTGTAACACACACACACACACACACACACACACACACACACACACCACTATCTTTCCCATCCTGGCCTCAGTCATCATAAGATGTGTTCCCATAACAAAAACCACTGTTTGGGGTATTTCCTGGCATTTACAGCAACACCTTGTCAGGTTTCCCCAAACCCATAAATACTGTGTCACGAAGGTCCCTTTTTACAGCCCAGTGTGGAGGAACTCAGCCATTCGCTTTCAGATTTCAACCGTTTTCACTTATCTTCCACTTTGTTTTATGGGAGCGGATTAGGCCTGGATTTCCTCTGGTGCCCGGGTTTTATTCTACTGCCAATAAGTTTTTCCATCTCTGGCCACATGTGGAGGCTGATAGCAGAGCTCAGACATGCATCCTGCACAAAGAATGGTCCTCGTCAGTGAACTTTAGCCTCTTTGGTGTTGCCCATTATGAAGCACATCTCTTACTCTCTAGGGGATAAACTGACAGAAACATCCTACTCAGGAATGAAGAAGCTGATTTTACCGTTCAGCAAATTGTTATTTATGTCAAGAATCCCTTGACACAAAGGACAGTTCACCTACGATGATTCTTAGCTTCTAAGTGAACAGAAGAGTTTTGGAGCAGGCATAGTGATATCTTGACACACAACCGTAGCGTCCTTGACTGATAGTGTTCAGCACCCAGATATCCTACCTGGGCGCTGAGTGATGTGTTGTGAGTACAGACAAAGTCCAGGGAGAACTTAGAGCAAAATTCTTCAAGTATCGTACTGGGACCAGCAGCAGCAGCAGCATCTGAGAATAGATTGGAAATGCAAATTCTCAGCCACACCCAAGTCCTATTAGACGCAAGTCACAATAGTAAGATGTGTAAATGGTTCAGTAGGACATCAGCATTAGACAGCGCTGGCTTAGCCTTCAGCATGAGGTGACACCTGGGAGCCTAAGTATCATAACTGGAAGGGACCAGACTGGTTCTGAAAAGTCCTCAATTACAGTCCTCATTCTGTTCCCAGTTGGCAATCCAGTTCAGTCACTTTTTCTCTTGGGTAAAGAAGTAAAGGCCCCTGGCTTTGACACTTGATTGTACAAATAGAATCATCTGGAAATTTGCAATTTTTATATTCATTTATTCATAATTTTTACATTTGGGCCCCATCTCCAGAGATTCTACTTTCACCAGTATCACCTGTGTCCTGGACATCAGGATTTTTAGTTCAGATGATTGCAATGTGAAGCCACTGTTGAAAATTATCACATTAGAGGATCTTTAAATCTTACTAGCTCTGCAACCAAATTATTAAGCCAATTCTGTGGCTCTAGATAAATATCAAACGCTAGAAACATGTAAAAACCTACAGCTATGACAACATCTAAACATGATTTATTTTATTACATCACTGATTTAAGTCAGGTAATGATAATAGTAATGGAAAACTTCCCTAAGTTAGGTTCCAGCTAATTGATGTCTCATTGTAATATATTTCTTTTAATAGATTTCAGATTTTATACATGAAGATTCACAACATGGATTCTTTCTCATCAGAATTTCCACTCTTAAAATCTATGTAAGCAAGTTGATGACTAGGCTATCTATTTTTTCCTTTGAATTCAATTTATAAATGTATAGTGAGTACTGCTGTCTAATACCAACTAAAAATCTTCTTCAAATTCCCATGTTCATTTCAATTGAAGGAAGACATTTAAAAACAAAGAGCTGTTTTCAATATCCTCTTCTAAACCATTGCATTGCATTTCATCCCTCCCTACATGGATTTCTTACTGTTTTATTTGGGGAAAGATACTGTGGTTTTGGTTTCCATTGACTGACCTATTTAGCTTCCCCACTTTGGATAAGTCTAGCTAGGTGAATCAATTTCTATAGTCTCCTCTGAGTTGTCACTTTTAGTGACAAGCAGAAAATTGAAATTTGCAAGCCATTAGCTGTTAAGATGGTACATGAGATTTTAAGATTTGTTTTAAAAAACTTGTCAGATGAGGGATTACTTTTTTAGAATAAGCTTTCTCTAAATAAATGTGACACATTCAAAGAAAAGGGAATGAACTTATTCAAAAGGAAAGAGTTACAGAGTTGAGGAGGACAGGAATCTATGTATGTAAGCAGGATGGTTTGAACAATTGTACTGTGCATTTCTGCTGGCCTATGGAAAGAAGTAGTTGATGCTTTAAGTTGTTTCATCTCCTTTGCTCAATTGTTTGTACTTTTTCTCGTACATTTCTCTTGTTTTTCTTTCCTCTTTCAATTTTACAAGCATATATCTATAAATACAAATAGCTGGTAGGAAGGCATCATTATGTATTACAACAAATACTGTGAAATTCATATTATTTTGTTAAGTGTAATTCTGTGTCACTTGTAATTTTTATTTTGATTCTAATTTGTATTCTATCTCAAAAATAAAAAATTGATAAATAAATAAATTTAATAGTAGTAAATGCATCGCAGCTTATGAGAAACCGAGTCACAGGGAATAAAGACATCAGGGCAGCTTCATACCAACTTCTATTCAAGCCCTTTACTGGGAGTGCTCTTCCTGAGTACCTGCTTCCTTTCTTCTCTGTCTGAGGATTGGTTTTCCCTGAGCTTACATCCTCATGATGATAGATAACTCCACCTTGTAGTTGGGTTTATTATCCCCAAGTTCAAGTGTGTGGCCTCCAGTCAACATGGCTCAGCCATAGCTCCATTTTGCAGGACAAACAATACAATACCTTGCATAAGACAGGTGTCCACACTTGTATATCTGTTGCCATGATGGGTGGAGGGGATAGTATGGCTGTCATCATCTGCCATGCTGGAGAAAAAGACTGCAGGAAAAAACTGGAAACTACAGCTATGACAAATTCCAAAAGGAGTTTGCCGCATTGCCTATATGCTTGAATAATAGAGTTCCAACAGCAGCATCTCCAGGATGACCATTTTTTGTTCCTCTAGGGTGGGCCTTTGTCATGCCTACTGCAGCCCTTGGCTCTCAGCCCTCACCTAGCAACCAAAGAGTCCTGTGTTCAATGTTGTCTGAAATACAACTGTTAAGACAATGACTGACAATGAGAATAACTATTTTTTCTTCGCCTGTGGAATTTGAACTTGTAATTAAGGGACATAGCCATCCTTCAAAAAAAAGATTACATTTCACAGCCCCCCTTATGCACTATTTCACTAAATAATGGCCACCAGGGTTTGAGCAAAAGTGTAAGTGTGACTTCTAAGCCATGCCTCTCAAAGGAAAGGTCCATCCTTGTCCTCTTCATCCTACCTCCATCCTGCTGCTTACAACGTGATCACAGTGACCAGGCATGTAGGACTGTGAAGATAATGGAACACTTTTAGGTTAACATAGCAACAACACCAAAAAGCCTCCTGGTGACCTCAAAGGGCAGAGCCATCAGATCAGCTCCATCTTTTATATGAGAAAAGTATAGAGCCACTTTATTTATATCTGCTAGCTTTTAAAGACAAAAAACAATAAAAATGATACAGAATTTTCAAACAAGATGACAGGAAATTAATGATGGTTATTATATTGCATACCTCTATCTTCAAAGTAGTTGCTCAGATATAGGCAGCAAAATTGATCAAATAATATGTGCACTAACTGTTCCTTCTAATGAATTAATAGGAATTATTACAATTATCTTAACTATTATGTGTATTTTTTTCCCTTCCTTCTTTTCCATTTGAGCAGTTTCTTTCCCTTTCACAATATCTATTGCACCTTGTGGATCTTATTTGCTTTTTCAGTTTTTTACACTAAGGAGACAATACTATGTTTACCACATGTAAGTCTAATTTATTAGACTTGCATCCATTTACCTATAAATTTTTTTTTTGGTGGAACCAGGGATTGAACTCAGGCCCTTGCGCTTGCCAGGGAAGCGCTCATTCCACTGAGCCATCCCCCCAGTCCCCTATAAAATTTTTGAGCTTATCTTTCTTTACAGCTGAGTAGTACTCCATTCACAGGAAGGGATATCCGCTATTTTTCATTTCTGTCACATGCTGTAGAAACTATGTCCCAACAAATACTAGAACTTTAGAGCTGAATATAATTCAAGAGCTCTCTAATCCAACCTTTGATGGCACAAATGAGGCTTTAAGGGGCTAAAAGAGAAAAATGACTGCCTTGTCAGCCATTTGGGACTAGACCAGGTCTTCCAATTCCTCCTCATCCAATTCCAAACCCAGGAAGATTTTCTGTAATACAAAATTGATCTTCTTGGATTGTGGAGAGAGCTAAATGGTCTAAGCTCCTGTCTGGCAGTACAAGGATCCAAGTTCTATCCCCAGTACTGTGTGCTGTGCTGGCCCTAGAAACCCAGGTGTGCTGGTGCACACCGGTAATCCCAGCACTGGGGAGGCTGAGGCAAGAGGATCACTATAACTCTGGGCTCCATAGTGAGATCCTATATCCAATAAATAAATAAATTTCTTCTAAAAAATTTCAAATATTGATCTTCTCCACTAAGTAGGTAATACCTGTTCAGCAATTGTATCAGTCACTTTCCCATCACTGGGACAAAATACCAGACATCCACAACTTACCAGAGAGATTTATTTTGGCTCTGTTTCCAGTGAGTTCAGTCCATAGTCTGTTGGCTCCAAGGCAGAAATGGCATGGGGAAAACCTGGCAGAAGAAAGATGCTGCTCATCCCATGATAGCCAGTAAGCAGAGAGCGGAAGGAGGAGTTGGGGACAAGAATGTGCCATCCCAGATCACGTCCCCGGCGGCCCTCCTTCTCACAGCACATTTAACTGCTGAAATAAGCAATAGATGAGTCCACCACCCCCCAAACACTTAAGGCTTCTGAGGTGCATTTTAGATTCAAGCAACAGCATCATGCTTCTCGTCCCCAAGAGACTCATGTCTATTGTACAAAATGCATTTAGTCCATCTCTAAGATGTGCCAAAGTCAATAGTTTGTCATTGCTGAAAAGTCCAAGTCCATCATCCTCTGAGACCTAAAACAAACTCTGAGCTGTGAGCCCTGGTAAAAACTGAAAAGAAAGTTTTACACTTACAATATATAAAGGCAAAAAGTAAACATTCTCACTCCAAATTAGAGAAATTGAGTGATAGGAAGGAATCTGACCAAAGCAAAACTAAAACAAATCCAGGGCAAACATCAAATTCTGTAGTTCTGTGTCCAGCACCCTGGGTGAGTTTTGGCAAAATGTGAATTCCAAATGAGTCTCTTGGGCAGCCCTACCTCTACGATGTTGCCACTTGCAGCCCACATGGCCTTTTTCTTGGGCTGCCTCTGATCATTCTCTGTGGCTTTCCTCAGCAGGCAATCCATGTTCCTGGTATCTCTAATTTCCTATGGCCTTGATTTACCTTTGAGTTCACTCTCACAGCTCTTTTTTTTTTTTTTTTTTTTTTTTTTTCTTTTCTTGTGAGACTGGGGATTGAACTCAGACCCTTGTGCTTGCCAGGGAAGCACTTATTCTACTGAGCCACCTCCCGGCCCCCACTCTCATGCCTTTATACCCTGCTCTAAAGCCACCCTTTGAGATCTGAGTGGAAGTCTTCCTGACCTCACATCTATGACAATCTGTATACCTGAAACAGCAGCACACTGTGGATGATGCCAAATTCTGCTGCTAGCTCAAACAATAGCCAGATCCCCTTGGAACATGGCTACAATGACCTCTGAGTGGCTGGATGACTGGCCACAGTGAAATGAATCTCAGATAACCAATTCCCCAGGCAACTTGTTTCAAGCAAACATTCCAGGGACTCACTTCTCAAACGAAAGCTATATAGTTGTGCATCCTTGAGCCTGTGAAGGATGAGATTTTCCTGACTTCTGATGCCTTCAAGCCATTTTTCTGTTGTCTAGATGTAAAGTACTTGGCTTTCTCTTCAGAAACCATATTTTCCATGGTCCCAACTTGGTAGACACATTCCTTCTGGACAAGCTGCAAGTTCTTCAAATCATTTTTTCTTTATTTTCACTGTACTAAAAGTAGCCACCAGTACGCAGGACTCAGTCTGAATATTGAGTTGCCTAGAAATTTTCTCTATAAGATCAGTTAGACTGTGACCCTTAATCTCAGTCTCTTTCAAAATCTCAGGACAGGCAAAATAAAGACAAAATTTCTTCAGAGTGTAACACACATGGGCTCTAGTACAAATGCCAGTGAAGTCCTTGTTCCCAACTGAAACCTCCCAATCTTGTCCTTTACTGTCTTCTTTTCTGTCACCACTCTGATCCTTTGAGCTTAGATCAGAGTCACCTAACAGGCTCTGCTTGAAACGTTTTAGGTCTCCTCCAGATCACATCTCCAAACCTTCCAAACTTTTCCCATCAACTAGTAAAAAATTCTAAACCACATGGTCAGATACAGTCACAGCAACAACCCCACTCTTAGTACCAAAGTCTATCACTTTCCCACCACTGGGACAAAATACCCATTATGCACACCTTCAAAGAGGGAAGGTTTATGTGGGTTCAGTCCATAGTCTTCTGGCTCCAAAGTAGAAACAGCAGTCAGCATGGTGGATGGATCTGGCAGTGGAAAGCTGCTGCCCACTTCCTGGCAGCCAGGAAGTGGAAAGAAAAGAGGGGCACCAAGGACAAAAGTACACTCACCCAGATTACCTTCTCAGTTACCCACCTCTAACCAAGCCTCGCCTCATTACAACACATTTAGCTACTGAACTCAACAGTGGATCGATCCACTAATGAGTGCAGTGCCCTCATTACCTAATCACCTTCCAAACACATGAAACTTTTGCAGGACATTTTAATTATGAACCACAACAGCAATGTGTACTCGAATTTGATCTTTCAATGCTTTCTGCTACATGCAAGATGATGTGTTCATGAAGCAACAGCAACTCCTCCTTGTGAAGGAATCTGTTCTGACTCTGAACCTGCTTATTTTTGCTCCTTTACAGCTTATGCTTTGGATTCCCACTCAAAGCCAAATCTGGCAGAACTTGGTGCTATGGGTCATGCAGGGCGATATTTAATCTCCTGAGCCTCACATTCTTCCTTTGAGAAAATGAAATTGGACAAGATCCATTCGACTCTTAAATTCTAAAGTTCTGTTAAGGTTGCTATCTCTCCAGCCTGATGCTGACCAAAAAAACAGTTACTCCTTTTGAAATAATTTCCCACTTTCCAAGGATAAAGTTAAGCTTTTTTAACATAAAGGCTTCAAGTACCCTATATCCCATATCCTCACTACTCAGACCACAGGAAAGCCCCTCAAGAATACAGGAATGGGATGTGGACAGCAGGGTGACACAAGCTGACCGTGGCAGCTTGTGTTGCCCTAACCCTTCATTTGCCCTTTTCTTTTAGTTTGTTATTTTGTGGAATAGGATGGAGACAACTGTAATTCACTGTCCCCCGAATGCATCTTAGAAATTGGGGTCTTCCAGAGCAGAGGCGGAAAGAAAGAGCAATGAAAACCCACATTTGATTTGTACAGTTTCCCTTCATGGTGTTTATAAAAATAGAAGCTGGGTTTGGAGCTCTAATTTTCACTTTTATGGGGAAGAAAAATACATTCAGAATCCCCAAATGTGCAGTGCACACAAACCATCTGCATGCACCTCACCTTGGCTCCATCTCAGCTCTTGGTGAGGGGCAAGAATTCAAACACTGAGCCACCAATCCAAGTTATTTCTTGCTTTTGAGAAAACTAAAACTATGGGAAATAGAGTCTGAAAAAATTAGAAAAGACATTTAAATTCTGTTAGCTTTCATTTACTAATAAGGGCAAAGAACAAAAGCACAGAAAAAAAAATCAACCCAAAAGGCAATAATGTCTACAATCATCTATTTCCTGCTTTGGTAAATAATTTCAAATTAAGCCTTTACATATTTGATCCTTTCTTTAGTGCTGCTCATACTTTAGATCCTCCTTATTATGTCTCCTTCTTTCCTGCAAAGCCATATGAAGCCTCCAGGATCCTTTGGGGGAGGAGAGGAGGATACTAAACCACCAGCAAAGCTAAGACATCTCCCACCAAAAGAAGTTATAAGGCTCCTTAAGAGGTTTCCTAGCCTATAAAATATCCTTGATGAGGTCAAACCCAACCTTTCATCAGAGCTGGAGAAGACAAGCAGCGAAGTATGCTCTACTGGAGTTTCCATGTGTTCTGGAGCAGAAGAGACAGCTCTCTCTGCCTTGGGGAACTTCCCAGGAGCAAGGTGATCCCCTGCATGCTTCTGGCCTCACCTTTACCAGTTGGTCTCCCAGGCCCTAGGAAATCATGAGCCCCTGTCTTTGGTTACTCTCCTGTGACACAGAGAAGGAATGGATTTTCCAAAAGGCTACACAAACACACACTGCCTCCACCCTTGGTGTCAAATGCCAGGCCCTGCTTGCTAAAGGGAAAATAGGGATATGGACATCAACCCATTAGCAATGCATGTGTCAAAGGAGAGCTGATTTATCTTTTCTTTCTTGAAAACAACTCCCTCTCCTTCACAGTGAAAGGTGATCCATTGTGCCTCATGTGACTAAAACCAGGAGAGAATCATAAGGTCAATCCCAGAGCACTAAGCACACACTAGTTCATCTAATCCTCCACAACCACTTAAGAACTACACAATTGTTGTCCTCATTTTACAGACTTGTCCAATAGCAGATGATCCCATTAGTGGTGAGGCAAGGATTCTAACATAGATCTCTGCTCTTCACCACTAAATTACAAAACCTGGCAGAGCACATAAGAGTCACTGGTGAAGCAACTGTTTGGGCCCAGGCTCAGCTATGTAAGGCTCATCCTCTATATCCATGTGGGATTGGTTCCAGGATGTCTTACAGATACCAAAATGCATAGAGGCTCAAATCCCTTATGTAAAATTACACTGTTTGCCTAGAGGCACATTCCCCATATACTTTAAATTATCTCTGCATTACTTCAAATACCTAATACAATGCAAATTTTATGTAACTAGTTCTTTCACTGTATTATAGTAATGACAAGGAAAAAAGTCTAGACATGTTCAGTACAAATGCAATTTTTTCCCAAATATTTTCCACCTGCATTTGGGTTAAATCCATGAATTCTGAACCCACAGACATGAAGGTCCAATGCATGGCTCTTTTATATCCTGAAGCAAGGCCTCTGGTGATGGTCTCTGAGGGATGCTGGACCACTGGGATAGCCTGTTACTTCTGAGCTGCTTTCCTTCTGACACTGTCACTACTCTATGGTTCAAATTTTGTAAAGTTAATAATCAGGATAATGAATTTGGGGGCTTTTCTGTTTTGAATGCTATTTTAAAGAATACAAGACCTAGGAACTATCAATTCTTCTATAATAGGTTTCTCTACACATTTCTCAAAAGGTTCTAAAAAAAGTCAAGTGCATGACATGTCTTTTTCTCTTGTCACACACAATCTCTCTAAAATGATCTGTCATTTCCATGCCCCTTAGATCTACAGCCTCTCCTTTATTAAAAAAAAAAAAAAAAAAGCAAGACCTCTTTTGCAAAGGGCAACTCAAATTTCAAAAATATACCATGAAGACATGTATTCTGCTCCCTGGGTGAAGGCTCTGGCTTAATAATTCAGTCTATTTGCACCAGCAGGCCCTGGGCAGGGATTGGGGAGCCTGGGGCAGCTCCCACCCATGCAGCCTCCACTGCAGCCCCCAGCCTTTGTTCCACCAGTTGACACCAACTACAAATGACTGCAAATTATAGTGCTTCCCACTGAAGAAACTGTCTTTAAGAAAAAAAAAATTCTTTATTCCCTTTGAGACAGTTCCTTCCTATTTTAAAGATACTAGGTTAAAAAATGCTAAAGAGATGAATGCCATCACTAAGCAATGTTAATTAAACTTGAATCAAATTATTAATTAAGGATAAACCCAGGAAAACAAAACTTTATTTATCCAAGTTGAAATCTACGTGTGAATTTTAAGTTGAAATCAAAGCATTTAGCCTCTCAACTGTGAGTCACAGTGCAACAGAGGTAAGTGCTTATTAAGGACAAGCTGCACCCACGGTGCCATTCAGGGCAGAAAATCCCAACATTCCCCTCAGGGGCGACATTTCAAGCTACGAGGATAACATATTAAAATAGCCTCTACTTTCATAAATTCAGCTTTGTCAGTATTTGCGAACACTGAATTCTGAAAATCACATCATAAATAAAAATTTAACAAGCTGCCACCTATTCTTTAAACTCAGCCCATACACCATAAAAAAAAAAAAAAGTATGAAGTTACATCTTTCCAAGATGGGCCCCAGTCTCCAGGACTGAGTGAGCCCCAGTAGATCAAAGAGGAAGGTGTATGATCCCAAGAGGCCTGGCAGTCTTTTCTTGAGGCCTTAAGAAGCCTCCATATCTTATAATTCCCCCAGTTTTGCCCTTAAAGTGAAACCTAGAAGCGGACAGCAACACGTAGTCAGAGGGACAGTAAAAATGGGCAGAATAAGCATTCCCATGTGCTCCTAGTGCCCAGGTGTAATCCCAGAGACCTCATTCCTCTTCCAGCTGTCCCCGTTCAGTTAGTTGTGACTCAGAGCCTCAGGGAGGTGCCAAGGTGCACCTGGAGACTCACTAAAAGAGCTGCAACATTTTGTGTAGTAGCTGGAATTCCCTAGAGGGACCGAATCGATAGGAAATACATGCATAATTATGCAATGGGATCTACCAGGTAGGCTGACAGGCTGGAGACTCCGTAATGGCTAGCTCCGTGCAAGAGTCAGATGACCTAGCAGCTGCTTAGTCCAAGAAGATGGAAACCACAGAAAAAGGGATCAAGGATGCAGCCCAACATAAAATTGAAGGCCCAGAAGCTCACTGAAGTGTCTCTGAGACAAGTCCACATAGGAGGCTGAAGAAATGAGAACAACATTCAAAAGCAAGGGCAGACCTCACGGCCCCAGACCCAGCGCAGCTCGGCCAGTCAGTGAGAGCTCCAGGCCCAGCAACCCAGAGGGACATTTTCCAGTGATCCCTGGTCCCACCACATGGCCCCAGACCCAGCACAACTCAGCCTGTGAGTGAGGGCTCCAGGCCCACCACGCCAGAGGGACCCTTCCCTGGTTCCGGCCCGCGGCCCAGAGCCCAGCACAGGTTGGCTGACTCAGCACAGCCTACTCAGGGAATAAGAACATCCACTATCCTTTTGGAAGCCCAGAGGACCCAAAAAAGCCCAGGCCTGCCCACCTAGAGAGCGACCTGCCTGAGACACAAGGGCCGACTCTGGAAACTTTCCAGATCCTTGCCCTAAAGCCAGCCAAGATAGTGGGAATTTTCACTACCTGCTCTGCATCCCAGTTCTGTTCATGCTTACCTGACCAGAGAACCAACAGAGGGGAAACACAGGAGCTACACCAAAAAGGAACTGAACACAACAGCTAGATCCAGGCCAGGCATAACTGAATAATCTCAAACTTGATAGACCGGCACCCGAATCTCATTACACAATAATGTTATAGCTCCACGAAAGGTCTACACTAAAGGTCACAGGTCAGTGCTATACAAAATGACAAAGACAAGGAGAAAAATGGAGTGTCAGGCCTCAAATCTACCAGTAGGTGCAGAGGACATTACCTCAGCTAAAATGAATGAATTAATAAATACGGAAGCAAAGGAACAATAGCAGAAAGGTATAGAGGAACTCAGACGAGAATTAATTCCTGAAATAAAAAAAAGAAATATCTGAATACATAGTATCTGAAATAAAGAATCAAATCCAGAAACATTTGGGTGAAAACCAATGCTCATCCAGAACAAGTGCAGAGAGCACTATTAACAGCATCAGAAGCAAAGAAACAACAGCAAAAAGGTCGTGAGGAACTTAAAGCAGAAATAATTTCTGAACTCAAAAAAGAATTCTTTCAAAAAAATAAAAAGAATTATTTGAAATCATAGTACCTGAAATACAGAAACAAGTCCAGAAATATACAGAGGAAACTCAACTTGGAAGAAACTCCACAGAAAAAGAATTAATAACTACCTCTAAAGAAGACAAGGATAAAAAAAAAAAAAAAAAACAGAGGAGACCAGAAATATGATGGATTCCTTGAATGAGCAATACAGAAAAGAAAGAGAATGCATGAAACAGAGTCAAAGAGATATAGAAGAACTAAAAATATCAATCACGAATCTAAAAAACCGTTTGAGAGAAAGTGAAGACAGAGTTTCAGATCTTGAAAATGCTGGTGCACCTAGTGAAAAGGTGAGAAAGAATCTCTTAAAAACAATGAAAATGCATGAAAAAACAATCCATCACCTGCAAGATGATGCCAGGATGAACAATATGAGATTAATTGGCATCAGTGAGAATGAAGGAGTCAATACAAATGACATAAAAAGAATTTGGGGAGAACTAATCACAGAAAACTTCCCAAATATGAGGAAAAATATCCAACATTCACGTAACTGAAGCATACAAAACACCAAATAACTTCAACCCAAGTAAAAACACACTGAGACATATAATAGTCAAGATCCCAGAAATCCAACACAAAAGTGGTATACTGAAAGGTGCTAGAGAGAAGAAGCAGATCTCATTCAAAGGAAAACCCATCAGAATTACAGCCGACTTCTCTTTTTTTTTTTTTTTTTTTTTTTTTTTTTTTTTACAGCTGACTTCTCTACACAAACAATGAAGGCAAGGAGAACATGGAGCAGAGTTCATCAAGTCCTGCATGAAAACAAATTCCAGCCCAGACTACTATACCCTGCAAAACTCTCTCTCTTTCAAGTTTGATGGAGAAGTGAAATACTTCTATGACAAAGAACTACTAAAGAATGTCATGATGACAAAGCCATCCCTACACAGGCTGCTGAAAGAGGTTCCAGAGAGAGACCACAATGACCAGAACTCCACGAATGAGAATGGAAGGAACCCACTAAACAGGACAGACAATTAAACACAGGATACAAAGAAGTACAACAGCAGGTAAATATCATGACAAACATAAGTCAACACATTTCAATTATAACCACCAATGTAAATGGACTCAATTCACCAATTAAGAGAAATAGACTGGTACAGTGCATTAGCAAATAAAATCCAACAATATGATATATACAAGAAAGACACTTAACTCAAAAGTCATAGGCTCAAAGTTAAAGGATGGAAAACAATACTACATGCCCCAGCACCTCAGAGAAAAGCAGGAGTAGCAACTCTGTTCTCAGACAGTCTCAACTTCAAACCAAGGATGATCAAATGACACAAAGAAGGCCACTATATATTGATCAGGGGGAAAATTCAAGAGCAAGAGGTCACACTCAGAAATAACTATGCTCCAAACACAGGAGCACCCAACTATGTAAGATAAATCTTAATGGACATGAAAAACCTAATATCTACGGCCACAATCTTCATAAGAGATCTTAACACACCCTTATCTCAAAAAGATAGATCAACCAAATAAAAAAATTAGCAAGGAAGTAGCACAACTGAACCAGAGCTTGGAACAAATGGACCTGCTGAACATATTCAGAGTGTTCCACCCAACCACAGATGAATATACATTTTTTTCAGCTGCACACAGGTCATTTTCCAAAATAGACGACATGTTAGTCTAGAGGTCATACGTAAGTTATGCAAGAAATACAAATTATCGCATGCATATTATCTGACCACAGTGCAATGAAATTGGAAATAAATGACAACAGAAACTGGATAAATTCATGGAAATTAAACTACACCCTGCTCAGTAAAAAATGGGTAACAGAAGAAATTAAGCAAGAAATTCAACAATATCTACAATTTTAAGAAAATTCAAGCATAACTTACCGGAATTTATGGAGTGTGATGAAACCAGTTCTTAGAGGGAAAATCATAGCTATGAACTCACACATTAGGCAAACAAAACAGGAACAAAAAAAACACCCTAATGTTACACCTCCAACATCTAGAAAAACAAGAGCAAACAAAACCCAGAGCACAAAGACGGGAAGAAATCATAAAGATTAGAGCAGATATTAATTCAATTGAAATGAAGAAAACAGTTCTAAGAATCCACAAATCAAAAAGTTGGTTCATTGAAAGACTAAATAAAGTTGATAAGGCTCTAGACAATCTCATCAAAAAGAGGAAAGAAAAAATTCAAGTACATGCAATAAGGAATGAAAAGAGTGAACTCACCACAGATTCAGCAGAAATTCAGAAGATTATCAATAGTTACTTCGAGAATCTTTACGCTCACACAACAGAAGATACAGAAGAAATGGACCAATTCCTTGAAAGGTACAAATTACCAAAACTGAACCAAGAAGATATAACAACTCTCAATAAACCAATAACAGCCAATGAAATACGAAAAGTAACAAAAAGCCTACCAACAAAGAAAAGTTCAGGTCCCGATGGATTCACAGCTGAATTCTACAAGAAATTTATAAAAGATATAATCCCTACACTCCACAAACTCTTCAATGAAATTGAAAAGGAAGCAGTCCCCCCAAATTCATTCCTGGAGACAAGTATTATACTGATTCCAAAACCAGGGAAACAAACAACCAAAAAGGAGAACTACAGGCCAATCTCCCTCATGAACATACACGCAAAAATACTCAATAAAATCCTAGCAAATAGAATACAGTAAATCATCAAGAAGATCACACACCATGACCAGATAGGATTCATCCCAGGGATGCAAGGATGGCTCGATATTTGAAAATCTATAAATGTAATACACTATATTAATAGACTGAAATCTAAAAACCACATGATCATCTCAATTTATGCAGAAAAAGCTTTTGACAAAGTCCAACACTCATTCATGTTCAAGGTCTTACAGAAAATTAGAATAGATGGACTCTATCTTAACTTGATAAAAGCCATCTATGACAACCCAAAAGCTAATATAATCCTAAATGGGAAAAACTGAAATCTTTTACTCTTAGATCAGGTACAAAACAAGGATGTCCTCTATCACCCCTCCTATTCAATATAGTCTTGGAATCATTAACAATAGCCATTAGAAAAGAGGGAGAAGCCGGGCGTGGTGGCGCATGCCTATAATCCCAGCACTCGGGAGGCTGAGGCAGGAGGATTGTTGTGAGTTCGAGACCAGCCTGAGCTACAAAGTGAGCTTAAGGCCAGCCTGAACTGTATAGTGAGACCCTGTCTCAAAAAGACAAAAAAAAAAAAAAAAAAAAAAAAAAAAAAAAAGAAAAGAAAAGAGGGAGAAATAAAAGGAATAAGAATAGGTAAAGAAGTTAAATTAACACTCTTTGCAGATGACATGATACTTTACTTGGAAGACCCCAAAAATTCCACCAAGAAACTACTTGAACTGATATGGAAATTCAGTAGCATAGCAGGATACAAAGTCAATAACTCAAAGGCAATAACATTCTTCTACACAGATAACAAGCACACTGAAAGAGAAACAAAACTTTTTACAATAGCATCTCGGAAAATGAAATACCTTGGAATTCACTTAACCAAGGAAGTCAAAGATCTTTTCGTGGAAAATTACAACACCCTATGAAAAGAGATTGTAGAGGATTTCAGAAAATGGAAAGATATTCCATGCTCCTGGATAGGAAGAACCAACATCGTGAAGGTGGCCATACTCCCAAAACTGCTGTACAACTTTAATGCAATCCCTATCAAACTGCCACCAACATATCTCCCAGAGCTAGAGAAATCCTTCCTAAAATTTATTTGGAACCACAAATGACCTAGAATAGCAAAGGCAATCTTGGCCAATAAAGACAAGGCTGGAGACATCACAATCCCTGACTTGAAATTATACTACAAAGCCACTGTGATAAAATCAACAGGGTACTAGCAATGAAATCGACGTGAGGATCAATGGAATAGATTAGAAGATGCAGAACCGTCTACAAATACATTCAGCCATCTGATGTTCAACAAAGGGGCCTAACATACTCACTGGAAGAAAGATAGCCTCTTTAACAAATGGTGCTGGAGCAACTGGCTTTCTACATGCCAAAAACTAAAACTTGACCCAGCTACATCACAATGCACTAAGTTAAAGTCAAAATGGATTAAAGATCTAAACATTAAAACAGAAACACTCAATCTCTAGGAAGAGAAAGTAGAAGGAACTCTTGAAGACATAGGGGTAGGTATAGAGTTCATGAACAAACATAAATTCTCATGGGAAACACTTGAAAGAATCAACAACTGGGATCAACACTTCTTGAGGAGTTTCTGCACATCAAAAGAAATTATCAACAGAGTGAAAAGACAGCCCACAAACTTAGAAAAAATCCTATCTAATAAGTACTCAGACAAAGGTCTGCTCTCTAGAATATATAAAGAACTAAGATATATTAGGGCCTTCAAATTTAAAGACCCAATTCAGAAATGGGCATCTGAGATGAATACACACTTCTCAGAGGATGAAATTAAAGAAGCAAATAAACATATGAAAAAATGCTCCACATCGCTAGCCATCCATGAAATGCAAATAAAAATAACACTGAGATACCATCTCACTCCAGAAAGAATGGCTATCATAAGGAAATCAACCAACAACAAATGTTGGAGAGGTTGTGGGGAAAAGGGAACACTTCTCCACTGCTGGTGGGAATGTAGACTGGTACAACCATTGTGGAGGTCAGTGTGGAGACTCCTCAAAAGAGTAGGACTGGAAATCCCATTCAAGCCAGCTATCCCCCTACTGGGAATTTTCCCAGTGGAACTGAAAACATCACATCATAGTGATATTTCTGTACCTATGTGTATAGCAGCACAATTTGTATTAGTAAAATCTTGGAAATAACCAAGATGTTTGTCACATGAGGAATGGTTGAAAAAGATGTGTTATTTCTGTATAATAGGGTATTCCTCAGCTATAAAGAATGATAAACTAGAAGCACTTATATTGAAGTGGATGCCACTTGAACATATACTCATAAGTAAAATAAACCAGACACACATGTGCAAATATCATATAGTCTCCCTAGTATAAGAAGTGAAAAAAAGAAATACAAATAGAAATGTACAACAAGAACTAAAAAGAATTGAGTCAGATGGGACAAACTGAACAGCATATGCTGCAGGGTACTAATCAGCTTTTCTTCTGGATGGTTAACAACCTAAGTTCACAGATCAAAAATTGGAGAAATAAAAGAGCCACAAGGTCAGCCAACATTTTGGCCATAGCCTTTCAAGGTCATTGAAGACTCAGGACATAGTAGAACCTGTAGTGTAACATCATAAATCTCAGTTGTGCCCCAAATTTTCTGATCAAGGAGATTTTGGAGCCACAGAGGAAAGAGATTGATGATCCATAATATGCCTGGGGAGAGTCACATGGAGAGAAAACTTTCTCTCAGGCTCTCACAGAGAGCAAACTAGTCAAGTACTGGCCGTGACTCATCCACCTGGATGACACAGACAAAGGATCTACAGAGTAAGGTATAGAATTACAAAAAAACCCTGAGGGGACTTCACTCACCTCAGCAGAAACAAAAGCTACATCTTTTGTTATATACGTCTTGATCTATCTCGGTCTTAACTATCCAGCAGAAAAGTATAAAAAGGAGGTATATAATGCGGGGCCATAATAATAAATTGAGCTGTAAATGGCTATAGTCAACAACTTCTTCAGATAACTCACTATTATTGTGGAATGCTGGACTGTGTTGGATTGTGTTTCCTAGTTCAGCCACCTAAATTGGCTTAATGACAATGAAGTGCTCATCTTTGACAGGTCTAGACAAAAAACAAGGGGGTATACAAAGGAAGAATCATGATCTGTGTGTATAAACAGTGCATTTAGGATAAATATGCTGTGCTTCTGCATAATTCTATGAGAAGCAAGATTTGCAGTAATAGTGGTTGGACAAGATATTATGTTGGCTTCTAGTACTATGGACAACCACTAGGAAGATAACAGGGTAGAAAGTATTAATTATTGAATCTGTGATATCATTCAACTATTAAAAAAATAAGATAAGGATATAGCTACACTCTTCATTCACTGATTGGAGACATCTGCTATAATGTCTGTAAGTATAATATCATGTATGCACCTTGTATGACACCAAAACATTACAAAACTGGTTTTCAATATATTAATTTATCGAATCTGTTCTGTTAATTTGTCTTGAAACTGTCTCATTGCTATTTGTTCTTCAATAAAAATAATAATAATAAATTAAAAATCAAGGGCAGGAAAGGACACACCCATTCAAGAAGATTGGAGCTCTTCAAGACAAACCCACCTCTTTCTTCTTTCAAGTCATTCCATCCAGGCTGTAAGCCCATTGGTTGGTGCCACCCACAACCAGGGATTCTGGCCTACATGTTGGTCATTCACAGACACCCAGAGCTGAGCTTTATTAATCTGCTAGACAGCCCTTACTCCAGCCAAGCTGATATACCATAATAACAGTATAATGATTTGGCTTTCTGTCAGTTTAAAGCATACCTGATATAATCAATTCATAAAGAGAAAAGGTTATGTAGGCTCACTGCCTTAGAGGCTTCAATCCATAATCAATTGGCGGATTATTCCTTTTCGGTCCAGGGCAAGATAGCACACCATGGAAGGATCACATGATGGAGAAAAAAAATCGCTGAAGTTATGGCCAAAGAACAGAAAATGGCAAGGGATGAAGTTGTACAATCTCCCTCCTGCGCACACCCCCAATAACCTAAAGAGTCACATTGAGCCCTGCTTCCTTAAGGTGATTGCCTAAAGGTGGTTACCACCACCCAAAAGCACCAAGCTGGGGAGCAAGCTCTTGCCACATGGACCTTTGGGTGATGATGGGAGACTCAGACTGCATCCATTCATTCTCTGCGCATTGACCAAGTGAGGAAATATTGGATACAGCATAAGACTTGGGAGTAGCACAAAGATCCAAGCCAGTTCTTGCAGATTATTTCCTTGGAAGATTCCTAGTAAGAACAACACAGGAAAGGAGCAAGCCAGCCTCCATTTGTCCCTTAAGGCTGTCACCTCTTTGTTCTCTCCCTTCTCCTCAGTGATGCACCTCTTTCTCTCCTTGCCCCTCAAAACTGCTTGAAATAAATCACTTCCACCAGGAGCTCTCATACACCAATTCATTTTGCATCCACCTCAACTGTGTATCGTAGGCAGGGGTCACAGGTGCCCTTGTGTTTTAGAACAGCCTTGGCAGAAAAGCCAGCAGGAGTCTGAAAACCCCTCTCCCTGCAGGTGCGGCAAGCTCACAGTGGTCCTATGAGCCCTGTACCTTTTTCTGCATCACTGACCTGATATAGCTGATATGATCAATTTATAAAGAGAAAAAATTCTGACCTTTTCTGACCTCAACTCCCCACCTCTCTTCACTCCCAGAATATGCAGGCATCTGTGGGCAGGTTTCCCCTTTGGGGTCCTTGCACTGCTGCTCTCTTACAGCAGCAAGGGGCCCTTTCCTGCCTCCTCTAAGTCTTTACACAAGGACACTCAGTGCTGATGCTTTGGAGCCTATGTCCTCCAAAGGCTCACTGTGGAAGGCTTAATCACCTGCTGTCAGGATAGCTGTGGGGCTATCAAGGAGGTGGCTGGACCTTTAGGAGGCAAGGCCTAGCTGGAAGAAGTTAGTGTGCTCTTGAAGAGGATCCTTCCTCTCAGCCCTTCTCAGCTCTCCTGTCCTCACCTCTCCTCTTCTCTCTGCTCCTCTTTTGCTCCCTCCTCTCTCTCTGTCTCTCTCTCTGTCTCTCTGTCTCTCTCTGTCTCTCTGTCTCTCTCTCTCTCTCTCTCTCTCTCTCTCTCTCTCTCTCTCTCTCTCTCCTTTTCTCTTTCTATCCTTCCCAGCCACCGTGCAGACCTCATCTGACATGTGTTCATACCACCAAGCACTTTCTCACAGGTGCAAAATCATCAGGGCCAATCACAAATTAAAGCTCTCAAACCATGATGCAAAACAAACCTTTCCTTGTTTAAATTGATTTATCTCAGGTATATCATCACAGCAATGAAAATGTTTTCTTTTCGTTTTTTGGTGGAACTGGGTATTGAACTCAAGCTCTTACACTTGCCAGGGAAGTGCTTATTCCACTGAGCCATCTCCCCAGCCCCTGAAAATGTTAACATGCTCAGTAAGACTTTCCTCAGACAATCCTCTTGAAACAGCAGTAGCAGTCCTCCAACCTTCTACACACACACAAAAAAAAAAACACAAAACACACACACACACACACACACACACACACACACACTATCTCCCCATCTGACTTTCCTAATGAATTTTTCCATAGAAATCATTGATATCTTTAACATGATCTGATTATGAGTTTTATTTATTTTCTTTTCCCCACTCCTAATTGTAACTTAGAGGCATTTGTCCATTTAATTCACTGCTGCACCTAGTCCTTAAAAAAGAACTCAAATGTGGTGTCCCTAAGTGAAAATTTCTTGAATTAAAAATCACAGGATCAGCTTACTTAAAATAGGTTTCCTTCATAATTCTGTGGCCTTCTACTGCCTTTCTACTGGGATGCAATGTGGAAGGGTTTCAGCTAGGCAGTCTGTCATAATGGGGCCCCCATTCCCTTCCCTTCTACCACACCTTCCTTCATGTTGCCCCATTTTTCTTTGTGTGAGTGGAGAAAATCCATGTGAAAAAGACAGGACAGCTGCAGGGTTCTGGGAAACTACTGCAGCCTCTCTTCGGAAACCATTTGCAATATTGTGCAATTTAAGAAACCGGAGAGATCCTTGTCCTGATTCAATCTCTCTTTGCTCCCTTTGATCCTTTGCAAGGAGCGAAGCTGGTTCCCAGACACAGCAGGGCCTCAAACACTGTTATGGTTTTCCCCTTTATTTTGTAAGCATATGGTATTTCAGTTTGCCACTCCAAGAAGATACCAGAGCTATTGCCGCTATGGCTGAGCCCCATCTCAGACCCCAGAACAGGTCACATATGCCAGCATTCCAGACCAGACCCTACAGCTGCTCGGTGAGCACTTCCTGTTACAGAGGCTGGAGCCCCAACAGTGAGGCAAATCCACGCACTGCTGCTGGATGGAGCAGCGGGGGCAGGGCCGAGCCTCCCTCCAGGTGTGTAGGAAGATGCTGAGCTCTGCAGATCACCAAGGAAGCCCCAGTCAACGCCACCATGAGACATCGCCCGACGCCTACTAGAACAGTTACTTTATTTATTTATTTTTATTTATTTATTTTTTATTTTATTGAAATACAAATGTCAATCAGACAGTTTCAAGACACCTTAACCATACAGATTCGATAAATTAATACATTGCAAACTGTTTTCATAACGTTTTGGTATTGTACAAGGTGCATACATGATATTATATTTACAGATATTATTTTAGCAGATATCTCTTATCAGTGAATTAAGAGTGTAGCTGCTT
>PVKA01033403.1:0-17405 GCA_004027165.1 Ctenomys sociabilis
AGTTCTTTTTAAAAAGAAAGTGGTGGAGACAGGGAAATGGCTAAGTAGAATAAGCACTTACTTCCCTGGCAAGCACAAAGGCTTGAGTTCAATCCCTCCTTCACCATAAAGAAAAAGAAAGTGGTGTGGGAGGAAAAGGTGCTGGGAACATTCACTCACACAGGGAAATGGAAAACAACCCCGTATGGTGTGGGATTGGCGTGATATGCCATACCTGCAGTTCTTGGTAATTTGCAGTACATGATGTTTTATCTAATTCTGCTGTGGACTGAATTGTACTCTTCCCCCTCCCAAAATTCATATGCTGGAGCTTTGACCCCAGACATGGTGGTGTTTAGAGTGGCTCTTTGGGAGGTGACTGGGTTCAGTGAGATCCTAGGAGTAGGATCCTTGTAAGAAGGGACACTAGTGAGCATGCTGTCCCTCCGACCATGTGTGGGACCTGGAATCTGATGCCCACTTTAGGAAGAATTTCTGGTTCTTGAGCTCCACTTTCAGTCCTCTGAGCTATGACAAAGTAAATTTTTGCCATTTATGCCACCCAGTCCATTGTACTTTGGGGGAGGCAGCTCCACTAAGACAATATTCAATATATGCATTTCATGTACATCCTAAGCTACTTCAGAGACCAGAAATGTAAGGAGCGTCCTCTCTCCACTTCCTCTCTCTCTCTCTCTCTCTCTCTCTCTCTCTCTCTCTCTCTGATAGCTGCTGATATCTCACGTAGCCTTGGGGGGAGGATGACCTTTGATAACATGGATGCCTGACACTATCTGCTTCTTGCCCCCTCTATCATGGATCATAGTTTGGAAAGGAAATTTCACTAGGTGAAATCTAATATTCCATCCATTCAAAGTATGTGATAACTTAAATACAGAAAAAAGCAACTTAAAAAAATGTGAGAAGCACACCGCATGTATCAGATGGCTGCTTGAGTGTACCCACATGCTTGGTGCTACAGCTTTTTATGGAATATTAGCATTATTTTGTATAAAGAAGAAACCAAAAAAGAAAGAAAAGAAGAAACCCACAGTCAAATGTAAATACAATTTGTTTGCAGAATCATTTATTATACCCATAGTTACAGCGTAATGGGAAAAGGCTTTGGAGAATGAGCCAAAAATAAAAGATGCCCAGTATATAACATTGATTAGTAGAAAAATGGTTTGAAGGAAGATATGTGTTCCTATAGGGAAGACTGGAAACTTTTCAGATGTGTAGGCAGCGCATGCAGTCCCTCCCTCTGACCAGTGACAGGGCCCACAGGTGCCAGTATCAGTGTCTTTGAATGAAATGACTTAGAGTTTTGAGGCTGAAATATTCTTCATAGCCATTGCTCTTTGCTGCAAGTATCTTCTCTTAAGCCCTCTGTGAAGGACCGTCAGGTGAATTTGCAATTGGTTTTAATCCAAGAAGGCTGGTGCAGCTCACACCAAACTGTGAGGAAGCCACTGCCTTTAATCGGCCTGGTTCTGGGTGGTGGCAGGATCCCCACATCTGCCCCTGCATCTGCTGTTCTGCATGCACAGGGCTCAGGGGCTGCCCGGGGAGGAGACTTCACAGAAAGGTGAGAAAAAATAAACCCAAAGGAGGCAAGGCTCTTCACATGAAAAGAAGAGAAGTGCCACTTGAAATTAAATCCAAAATGAGTTTAAGGTGATTGCCCTCCCAACTGTCAACAAGCAGGACAATGTAGTGAGCTGGGCCAGCAGTCCTTTGCAGGAGTGGGTCTAAGGCAATGGGAGGGAAATGGGGTTCACACTTGTTGATGTGAATGGGCCCCATCAGGTGCAGTTTACAGCTTTTGCTGGTGTAGGTTCGCAGTGTATGAGGAAAGTGTGTGGTTCAGGATCGCAGGATCTGCAAGGCCATGTAATCATGGCCAGCAGTGAAGTGCTGGATAAACTGAACCAGCAGCCTTGATTCTGCTGATACTTAAACTCCCCAAATTTTTGAATGTCCACGAAGCACTGAGACCTGCCCACGGGGTGGTGAAGTGCCTGAGCAGTTTTGTTTCATATGAATGGCCACCTGCCACCTCCAAAGACTCTGGCATGATGGAGTGGTGCTGCCAGGAGAGAAGCTGAGATTTTGTTGGGCAAAAATAACCTCCCAAGTGGCCGTCCACTGCTGGAACTGCCCATGAAAGACACACAGTGGGGGAGTGGCCGATTACACTGGGAGCACAATTTCAGTAGCTCTTGAAGCCTTCCTGTTACCTCATCGGTATTTCTGCAGCACCAGGATGTTTTCACAGGGCTCGTGGCCAACTGCAGGTGGAGTCATCTTTTGTGACTGTTGCGGGACCACTCTGAGGGTGTCCCATGGGGATCACTGGCAATCCTGCTGCAGACACAAGCTCTTCTCTGCCAGGTGATGAGCAGATGCAAAGCACAGCAAGGGGCTGGAGCCCTGGGCTTCACACACCTGCTCCTCACCCCACCCCCAGGTTCCTCTTCATGAGGGAAGTGATGTTGTGAACAACCATGAGCACGGGTGCGCTGTGTTCCAGTTTGTGCTTCCTTCACCACCATTACCACAGGCAAAGTCCCATTAGTCCCTTAATTGACCACTAGTGGTCAGTAAGAAGTGCTTCTGGGAATTTGTTGGAGATGCAGATTCCCAGGCCTACCATCACCTAATCTGAAACCTTGGGGTTGCACCCAGAAAATAGTGTGTTTGTTTGCTGTGACACTGGAGATTAAATCAAAGGCGTTGCAACACTAAGCTATAGCCACATCCCTTTTATTATGTGGAGAGAGGGTTTCACTAAGTTGCTCAGGCTGGTCTTAGGCTCTCACATTCTTTTTACCTTAGTTTTTGGGGAAGCATGCAGCCGATCATCTGGGTAGGTCTTCAGCAGGGTGGCACTGCGTCCAGCTTACTGATTTAAACAGGCCCCTGCCTCAGGGATTCTGATGCTGGTTCAAGTTTGAGAACCAGCATTCTGTACACAAAACTCAGCTCAGGCATTTGAGCACCTAGATGTAATTAACTGCCAGCTTTTGGACCCATTAATGACTGCTTGCCTGATGTCCACTCCTTAACAAGAGGCTTTCTTTTGAGAGAGTCTTTACTTTGCACACTAGCCCAGAGTGACACTTTCCAGCTCCCTTCTTCCCAGAAGACAGTCATGGGTCTTCCGGGTGGAACCTAGTTAGGAATTAGGAATGGGACTCAGGTTATGTTGAGTTGTGAATTGAGGGCATTATCTACCCTACATATGCCTAAGTTTCGACTACTGTGAAGAATCCCCTTCCCTTTTTGGTCTGTAAATAAGAACATGCTAATTTTAAGATTGAAAAATCATAAGGATAATATCATATGTTTTGAGATGAAATCCAGGGTCTCATGCATGCTCAGCAAAGGCTCAACAACCCCAGCCTGGCTCTTGTCCTTTAACAGATCTGTAGGGTTGAATGATTTCCTTTAGCTGCCTTGGTTTTAGGGCAGCATCAGATTAGACTTGACAACATGAATTCACTCTGTTGATATGTGCTACAAACCTTAAATACTGGGCTGTCCTTCAAAGGCTCAACCCATGCCACTTTGTCCACAAAAAGTAGCTATTTATTTATTTATTTATTTATTTATTTATTTATTTATTTATTTATTTTAATGGTCTTTTAGGGGCTGATGATCACTCAGTGCTAGCACCTGCTTAAGCAAGCTCAGGGACCAGGGTTCTGTCCCAGGCACCACCAGGATCGGGTGTAGTGGAGCACACTTGTAATCCCAGTGCTGGGGAGGCTGAAAACAAGAGGATCACCATAAGTCTGATCTATAGAGTGAGACCCTGTACCAAATGAACAAGTGAAAAAAATAATAAAAAATAAATTAAAAGGAGACCTTGGTGCTTATCTGTCATTAGAATTGAGATAGATTTTTTTTTTTAAACAGGTTAACACATCTTCTCTGGTACCAGTACCCTGTTTATCTCCAACACAAGAAGAATTTCAGCACCAACTTCCCAGGGTAAATGACATTGTACCTTCAGGGTGGCCTTACGATTATTTATTAACTTAATAATTAAAACTTGGACTGAATATTGAAAAGTGATCTTCTTCTTCAGTGCATTAACTTCGGAATTTCTGTGTGACAATGAAATTATATATGTAGATGTATTCTCTATGAAGATGAAATTTGGTGTGTAGTTTTGCTATCAATCCTTTTAAAAAGGAATATCGTTCTTTATGTGAGGCTGAATGTCTCTGACAGCTAAGTACTTATTTCTAATTTTAGTCTTATATTACCCACCAACCCCCTGATCCATCTATCCATGCATGCATCTACCCATTCACCCACTCATCCATTCACCCTTCACCCATTCTTCTATCTGTCCGTCTGGTCCTCTCTTGTCTGTTCATCTGTCCATCCATGTATCCGTCCGTTGGAAAGCACTAAAAGGAATAGGCTCAAACATAGAATCTTTGAGAAGTAGAAAGATGAACCAAGTTCTCCTGTGACTAACATGGTGCATTCTTTAGCATGCATTGTTCTGAAACTTGATTTGGATTTTGGAAAGCACACAGAGTAATTGTTAATTTTGACAGTGTATGTGCAGTTTTTCTCAAATGACTAAAGAAATAAAAAGTTTATGTGAACATTACTTTTTTGAGGACATAGGAACTATGTTAAGCAATTTAAATTTATTTATCATCATCATCATCATTATTATTATTATTGTATTTTAGGGAAGGGTCTACAGGGTGTTCAGGGTCTCACTACTTGATCAGACTCATAGTGATATGCCTGTTTACAGCCTCCCAAAGAGCTGGGATTACAGGCATGTGCCACCATGCCTAGTCTCATGTGAACATTTCAATGAAAATATGTTTTCTCTCCTTATTGCCTCCTTGATTGACTATTAACAATTGGGTGTTTCTCTTTTGCTAACATTTTACTAAAGAATTTTACTAGGATGAATGCTTACACTGAACACTATAAATGTGGAAGATGTAGTTTGAATTATAATTCTATAAAGATGTTTCTGCGTTGAAAATGCAGTAAGAAGACCCTCTTGAGCATCTATAATTGAATTTTTTATTTTTTATTTTATTTTCGGAACTGGTTATTGAACTCAGGCCCTTGCACTTGCTAGGCAAGTGCTTATTCTACTGAGCTATCTCCCTGGCCCCTATAATTGGATTTTTAATGTGTGCAGTGCCACGATTCCTGAGCTGTGGTGAACTCCAGGATGCAGAGCAGAGGATCTGGACCACAGGTGCTCCTTCCTTGACATTGCCTTACGTTGGGCAGGCAGATCGTTGGCTGTACCTGGCTTCCTCTCTTTTGCATTATACAAAAAGATGGAAAGAATTGGATTGGTTTTCATAAGCCAGAGGTGACACATTCATAGAAGAATTGAGATGAATTGTGTATGTGTACCAACTCCTCACAAGGAGTGTAATCACTATGTTCTTTAAGCCTGTATCAATGAAATTAAAACTGTCATTTAAAAACCTTCTGCAATTCCTATCATGACACAGTGGCACACACCTGTAACCCCAGCACTTGGGAGGCTGAGGCAGGAGGACCCTAAATTCAAGACGCTCCTGGATAACTTAGTAGCATTCTGTCTCAGAACAGGATTGGGGATGTACCTCAGGGCAGAGGCCCTTGGTTCAGTCTTAGTAAAAACATAAAATCAAAACAATTCCCTGGGACAAGGATGCGGAATCATGGGAGCCAGCATGCGCTGGTCACATTTCAAGACAGCTTCCTCTGACCCAGGAGCTTAAAGGGGTCAATTCCTGGGTGCTCGGACCATAAAGAGCCTTCAAGCACTTAAGAAATCTGCATTTTGTGGGTGTCGGCAGAATGTGCTCTGGCTTCCCATCGGCCATCTGTTCTTTGTGCCGAGTGCCCTTTGAACATTTGCCTTGGCTTGTAAATGCTGCAATTGACTTCACTCCTGCTTCAAGGTGATGCCATTTCACCAAATGCACTTGCGGGCTGCCCGGCAGTTCCTTAAAATGTTTGCTTGTGTTAGCCAAGCTTGGCTTTTCTTGGGCAAAGGCCACAATACAGGTTTTAGGGAGCTTAAGGGTGTCCCAAAGGACCTGGTACTTCTCGTACCAATGACAAGGGCAGGGCAGAGGGCCCCTTGCCAAGTCCCTGTGTGATGTGCCCAAGGTCCTCTTGCCTTTGTGCTACCTCTAGTTCGTAGGTCTCTACAACCTGCAGTCAGGTCCTTGTGCTTGGCAGCCCCTCAAAAGGACTCCCGTCCTGCTTTCCTCCGTGTGCTTTGGTCTTGTCCCTACCCATGCTGGCCCCAGCACCATCAGCTGTACACAAGTCATGGCTTCAGAGTTGTCTCAGGAGAAAACTCCCCACCCTGAGATCAGTGAGGGGGCAGGAAGCAGTGCAGTTGGGACAGAACTGGGGTCTGGGGGCTCCTTACTGCCAAGAGAGGGTCTACAGAAGGTGCCATCACACTGGGGACTCCTAAAATCAATCAGGCTGTTTAAAGACACAGGAAAGGCTGGCACAGGAGGCCTCCTGTCAACCCCTCACCTCTGCTTTTCCTCCCACCCCCGTTCCCTCCTGTGCCTGTCCCCAGCCTCCTGCCTCATTGCTCTGCAGACTTTCCCGGGCAGCTCACCTTGAGGACACACAGTCTGTCCTGGCCTAGGTGTGAGTTTGTGGTCCTTGTAGGCCCAAGGCAAGCTATGCACACTGCAGCTACCACGTCTGCCTCTGACTGCATGCATGGACATGCCTGTTCCTGACTCCCGGCCTCACTAAGCCGCATCTTGTCTGGTTAGTCAGTGTTTTACATTCAACTGTGCCTGGACAGCAACCTCTCTCTTTCTACTCTCTTCATCTTCAGACCATAATATCTGCCTCAGGAGTCAAAACTCTTCAGAGGCTGGGTGAGGTTACACATGAGTGTGATCCTAGCACTCCAGAAGGCTAAGTTGGTGGCTGCAAGTGTGAGCCCAGGCTGGACAACTTAGCCACTTAGGGAGAGCCTGTTTCAAAATAGAAAATAAAAAAGATCGGAGGATGTAGCTGGATGCAAATGTCCTAGGTTCAACCCCCTGTGCCATAAAAAGAAGCAAGCAAGCAAACAAACAACCAAACTCTTTGGGGGCAGATTCATCACATAGGACCCCAGCCTGAGGTGTGTCCCATTGTTGTGTGACAAGTGGAGTCACTGAGGCCTGTGCCATGGCCTCATCAAGCCCTTGGCAGTGGACTCCAGGGGAGGGAAGACCCCATCCTGGCCCAGCCTGCTTCCTTCACCCATCCAACACCTGCTTACTGAGTATACGTGAGACAAAACTGGGAGTGGGGGCTCTTCTGGACCAAAAAGAGTCCTCAGGTTTCTGGCAGAGATCAGATATCAGCACCATGCTAAGGAATCACTCAGTACAGTGTCTGATTCAAGGATGTTTGTGACAATGATGTACAAAGATAATTGATGAACATTATCCTCCTTTGTTTTGTTTTAGGTCCATTTTGGAAATCTCTCCTTTTGCTATAAAGAGCACTTTGGAGTTGGGGGTCATGGTGGGGGTGAGATTGAGTATCTTGCACCATGCATACTTTTTCAAAGTCTTATACAGACTCATAGAGCTTAAATCTATAAAATTAAGGAAAGAAAGGAAATATTCCAATGAACCATCTCCCCAACCCCAGAAAGGAAATATAATAAAAGAAAATTAGTGTTTTTAAAAATTGTGTCTTCTAACTGGTAATTTTATTTATTTATTTAATTTTTTGGTGGAACCAGGGATTGAACACAGGCCCTCACGCTTGCCAGGGAAGTGCTTATTCCACTGAGCCATCTCCCGGGCCCAATAATTCTATTTTTAAAAATATTTCATTTTTCCCTGAGAATCTGTATTATTATTGTTCAGTTAAGTGAATTCAATGTCAGGAGAGTTTACTTATCTTACTTTTCATATAATCAGTGGTTCTTGGATCTGTGAATGTCTTTAGACCAGAACTAAACCTTTCTGTCTCCATGTATCTCAAGTCTAGCATAATTCCGGGTACAGGAAGTAGAAATAAAATAAATGTGTAAGGCACAGAGAATGAGTGATTGCATACGTGAATGAAGTCTTAACCCAGCATGTTGGGCTGTGAGAGTAGCCTAGGATAATAGGTGCTGTGTTGGGCCTGCGAGATGGCTCAGCCCGAGCTTTGGCAAGTGAAGGGACAGAGTGTGACTGCGCAGAGCTGACGGCTGAGTTTGGGCGTAGTGGTGCACGCCTGTAAACCCAGCCCTGGGGAAGCTGAAACAGGAGGATCATGCATAGTGAGACCCTGTACCAAGTACATTAAAAAAGAAAAATGTGCTGCATGTCTTACGAGATGTGGAGTTGTCACCACACCTAAGGACATAGTAAGGCTTCTGGAGGCCCTGCCCTTGGGGAGGCCAGCAAGTGAGCAACAGTGCCTTTTGCCTCTCCCATTGTGAAGGTCAAAACATCGTTCTGCCTAATCAAGATGTAAACAGGAAGGCAGGAAAACATATTTTGAAATCTTATTTACTAATATAGATGAGACATTCATAATTATTTGTCAAAACCGTTTACTTTCTTAGCTTTATCGAAAGACATAGAATATCGCAAGTTGTTCTGAGACTGTCAGATGTGGGCTTCATTTTGTCTCCAGCTATTTGTGGCACATTCAGGTGAATCCCTGTAATCACCACAGTTCAGTGTCCTGATTTTTAAAATAAGATTATGAATTCTTGTTCCCCAAAGCAATTCAGTTCAGTTGAGCACATAAGTTATATAAAGTTCTTCTCACAGACTTACCATTCATGAAATATGATTGTTTTTGTGCCTGCTTAGGCAAACACAGGGACTGGGGTTCGATCCCCGGTACCACAAGCTGCACCGGCCCTGCTGCCTGGTGCTCTAAGCCCGTGACCAAAACCGGGTGTGGTTGCACACACCTGTAATCCTGGTGCTGGGGGAAGCCGAAAACAGGAGGATTACTATGAGTCCAAGCTGCGTAGTGAGATCTTGTACCAAATACATAGAATAAACAATAAAAAAATGTGATTGCTTTATTTCTTCAATTTATTTTTGTTTATAAATTAGTAGGCATGCTAAATTTAATTTTTTGATAAGATAAGAAATAGAAGGTTGAAAATAAAGGAAATAATATTATTCTGTGTTCCTGTATCCTACCTAGATTTTGTTTGTCACTCAGAATCAACCCAGGCTTTGGCTGCCATAGTCCCTTTGTACTTGTCTTACAGTTTTAAAAGTGGTTCCACAAGGGGTCAGGGAGATGGTTCAGTGGAATAAGCACTTGCCTGACAAGCACAGGGGCCTGAGTTTAATCCCTGGTTCCACCAAAACAAAAAAAGAATGAAAAGTGGTTCCACATCATAGGGCTCAACACAGGATTCTGAGAGCAGCGTGGGCAACTCCAGTAGGTGTTTGACAGACAAGGCTGTTCCTTCCGGATGCACCTGTCTTGAGGTGGCTCACAGTTCCTGCGTGAGGTTGGCGAGCTCAGGCCTGATCTACCACACACGGGCAACATCATGCCCATTTACATGATTTAATTTTAATTCAGGATAGTTGCACTCATGCTTCTGAATATTTCCCTCTAAATTTCTTAAAATATGTAAGCATTCTGCTTTTGTCTTCACACTCACTCTGAGAATCTTTTATAGTCACTTGTGTCTGTTTAGAAGCATGTCCCCCAAAATTGCCACTGTGAAAGACACTCCCCAGCCCCCAAAGATTTGTTTTAATAAACTCTATGCAAAGGGATTGGAAATAAATTTCAGAGAGACTCACAGCTGGCAGTTACTTGTAGTTGTGTAGGTATAGAAAAGTCTATTGTCGTCCCTTTATGGTTTTAACTGGGAATTTTAGAAGCAGTTATCTAATTGGGGCAGACAAAATGCACTTTCCTGGACTTGAGGCCCTGCGGACACTGCTGTCACTGCTGTTCAGTCAGCACTCGCCCTACTGAGTCCAATGGCTGTGGAATGTGACTGTAGCCCTGAGTGGTACAAATGGCACTAATGACCTCAGAAGACACAAGCCAAATGGGGTTATTGGTCCAGGAACTGGCCAGAGCCTAGACTTGGAACAAGATTTTGCCCGGTTCCAGAAAAGTGTTTTTGTTATATTGTCAATATTTTTTGTATTGAGCAAATTTATAATCAAAAAATGAGGAAAATTTAAAAAAATGAAGTTCATTTCTGTATGACTTTTCTACCTATGCAGAAATAAATACAGGTGGATTACTTTTGCCTACCTTTCTCAAAATGTAACATTTCTATTCCCTTTAAATATGTATGAAGGTAATACAAAATGCCTAAAGTGAAAATTTAAAAATCCCAATTTCAGTACATGGGGGGTGAGTTACCACCCTTAAATGAGGGAAAGGATGACATAAATTTATCAGTAGAAATTTAAATCATTTCATTGTTGATTTTTTATACAAAATGATATAATATGAAAATTGGCTTAATCCAAATGCCTTATTGAGGAATTCAGGTATAATTGTATGGGCTATGACTATATTTTTAGCATTTAAATAAAGGTATCTTCAATTATACCTGGAGTGTAGTCTCCTCTCCAAATGCAACAATCATAATGTTCAGCTACAAGTAGAAACTCTGGTACTTAAGAATTCAGAATATCTAAAATATATTTATTCTGGCCCTGTGAAATATCTGTGGAAGCAGAGCTGATTTGGAATAGTGCCAGGAAAAATCTTTCAGAAATTAACAAAATTTGAATACTATTGACATACTGAGGGGGTGCTCCTCGCTCCTCCTCGGGGCTTCATAGACATTGCAGAGCCGATTTCTTCATCAAAGAAAGTATTATATAATAAATGCTAAAGTGACATAGAAATAAATGTAAAATTAATTTACATTAAATAGGGAAACCTCTAATAGCTGATGCTTTGAAAACTCAAAGAATAAGAAGGGAAGGATTGCTGAAGACCAGTAGAAAGGTTGTCCTTTCAGGCCACCCTTTCAGATATTCAGGCCACACTTAGCTTCTGATATCTTGGTCCGCTTCCTTGTGCTTTTGAAACACAGCTTTCAGAAATGTGAAACCACTGATTTGGTTCTGAGTTGGAGTTTGTAGGCCTCCAAACTAGGATGTTAACTTGATGTCTGTTTCTTCTGGATAGAAAAGCAAATTGAAATGTACCTTTTGGAATCGAAAATACCAAAGCTGCCTTTTTTATTGTCTTGTACCACCCATGTAAACGGCCTGCTGTTCTGAGTTTGGTCCTTGTACTCTGAGGTCCTAGTCCAATGCCTGACATTGATTTGATTCCCAGGAAACTTTTGTCTAATGATGGCATTTCTTATGGCCACTTGATTCTAGTGCTGAAAGGGTGACTGGTGAATGATGAACTTTTTACCATCAGCCTTCATAGAAATGTTTCCATGGGTTCCCTAACCTCATTTTTCTACAGAATTTAAAGTGTGAAACCCAACAGGTACAGCTGATCAAAACCATCCCTTGGGTAAGTAGTATTACATAGAGGGCGAACACAGTATCACAGAGTGAAAATCATTACAGGGAGCATCACGAAGGTTTGGTTGCTGATTTTTACACTTGTTAAAGTCATTTCGGTATTTGTTGGGTACTTCCCATATAAAGCAAAGCCCTTAAGGGAAACACTAGGACTTTTAGCTCTTCCTGTGCTGCTCCTCCCAGCTCCTTCCCCGGGGGCTGAAGTGCTGCCGCTCACAGTGGGGCTTCAAAGGCACTGCAGGGCTGGATCCATGGGCCTGCTGGGCAGAACTAGTTGCTCTTTCTTTTCCGTTTTGCAGAACCGTCCCATCCGTTTTTCCATTTCTTTAAAGAAACCTGTCTCTCTCAAACTGTCTAAAAAGATCGATATAAACCATTCAAAGCTATAACTTAAAACCAATGAATTGATTTTCAGTGTTTCGCTTCTCTGTCAAAATACCGGCGCAAAAGCAAAAAGCATAATGAACTAGTAATTTGCAAAGATTCATTACAACTGGCATATATATATATATATATATATATATATATATATATATATATATATATATGCTGTAATTATTAATTTCTTGAGAAAAGACAAAACATTTTACATAAATACCAACAGAAGTCTGGCATTTTCAAAACTATATCTGACTTTTTAATTGATGTCTTCCATCCCTCCGGAGTTTAGAACCTCTCTCTCTGCGACGGAATCTGATGATGGCAGGACGTTTGCTAAACTTGGATTGTGAGAAGAGTTACCCCGGCATTCCTGGGGGTAGGCAGGCACTATATAGAGTTTTCCACTGGGAGGAGCTGGGTCTGTTGGGGGTGAGAGGACCAGGCATCCCGCTGTAGCCCACAGCTCCTTCCATTTGTAAATAGCTGAGGCGACGCTGGCTGTGAGCACCGGCACCTCACCACCTCCCTGCAGCAGCTCAGCATGGGGTGTCAGAGATCATTAAGGGCATCCTGCTCCTCTCCCTCCACACCTGTGGCTGGTTCCCTGCGGTAATTTTATGGGCCGTGAGGAGGCAGGTTTGACGCCGGGACAGTCTCTGCCAACAGCTGCAGACGAGTCAGCTCTCCAGACAGTAAAATGTAAAGAGGGGGGAGGGGGCTAGCTTTGAAGTTTTCAAAAAAGCATGACTTTGACCACTTCCTTTTTCCTTTATAAATGGTTGTCCCAGGTATTATATTGAGAACAACTACCGGCTAACTTTACAAGGAAAGATGCACTTCCTCCCAGTGTTCCAGTCGGCGCTGCTCACAGCATTTTAATTCTGTTTCTGAGTGGCCCTGGGTGCCTGGATAACACTGGGACAAGCACGTGAGAAAAGCGCATGGGCCTGGAGGCGCTTGCCCGCTGGTTGTGTGTACAGGGATGCCTGCACCAGGCCTAGAGTCAAGGGCAAAGCTCGACTGCGGAGCCTCCCCCAGATTCTCCTCCTGCATCTTCTCCCATCTCCTTTCTGCACTGGGCATCTTGCTTTTGGCTTTAAAGGGGTGATAGGAGTGATCTGAAGATGGGCATTGTTTTCCTTTTACTTTTTAATCTGAAGTTTAGTCTCCTTTGAATGCGCTTTCTTTATACTTTGCTTTCAGTATTTTTCTTTTGCTGTCTAAAAATGGATTCTAGAAGGTCAGTTATTCTGTGGCTTTTCCCCATAGTACTGGGGATTGAATCTAGGACCTTCACATGGAGCCATATCCCCAGCCTTTTTCATTTCAATGTTGAGACAGGATCTTTTTGAGTAACTAAGTTCCCTAGTCTTGCTTCAAGCTTCTGAGCCTCTTGCTTCGGCCTTCCAGAGTGGTAGTACTACAGGTGTGCATGAACACACCCCCTCTATTTCTGTACAGTGGAACATTCCAGCCTTGGGCCAGCTGCATTTGATGTGCCAGGACAGGAAAGCCAGTTCCTAGACAGGAGGCCCAAGTCTCATGAGTAGTCTGAGTAGGCCATGAAAGCACTGCTGTCAGTAGACTTTCGTCCTGGTTACACAGTGTCCCAGTTTCAGACTAAACTGAACTTGTGACATCAGATATTTCTCCCCTGCTGAGAGGGTATGGGAGATTCAGGCTGTCCTAGGCATCCTCGAAGGAACAGTATCCAGAATCCATGACTGCCAATTGCTGCCTGCTCTCCACTGGCAGGTCTCTTCAATTTGACTAAGGACAACATTGTCAACATGATCACCATGTTGGAGTTATTTGTTAAGAAGGAAAAAGTTGGAATGGTTAAGACTAAGATAAAGCAAGACCTATATAACAAAAAATGTAACTTTTATATCTCACAAGGTCAGTCAAATCCCCTCAGGATTTACCCTGAAACCATGTATAGCAGTTTGTAGATCCTTTGTCAGTGTCAGCCATGTGGATGAGTCACAGCCATTGCTTGACCAGTTCGCTCTCTGTGAAAGCCAAGAGAATGTTTTCTCTCTAGGTGACTCTCCTTAGGCACACTATACATCATCGATCACTTTCCTCTGTGGCCCCATAATCTCCTTGAACAGAAAATTTGGACACCACTGAGTTACAGGATATTATAGTACAGGGTCTCTTTATGTCCTGAGTCCTCACTGACTTTGAAGGGCTAGGGCCAAAATATTGGCTATCTTTGTAGCCCTTCTTTTTCTGTAATTTTTTGTTCTGAAAACTTAAGTTGTTAATTCTCCAGAAAAGAAGCTTAATGATATTATTATCCTAGAACATAGGCATTTGAATTTAACATCACTATCTGTCTGGATATCAGAAAAGTATAAACATGAGGTAATATGCTGAGTTGTAAAAGGCTCAATTCAACAACTTCTGACATTGCCAGTTCCAGGATAACCCACTACTATTATGGACTACTGGAGTATATTGGGTTATTTTGCTAAATTCATGCCCCTACAATATTTGAGTGGCAATGGGACACCCACCTCTGACAAAACTAAACAAAAAAAAAAGTAGGATATAAATCAAGGACCATTTTGTAATGAAAAAATATATCTGAATATACAAAATAGAATAGATATACAGCTACTTTCTCTTCGTTCAATGAGAAGAAAGATTTATACTAAAAGTGTTTAGAGTATAGGGCCGAGGAGATGACTCAGTGGAATAAGCGCTTCCCTGGCAAGTGCAGGGGCCTGAGTTCAATCCCTGAGTCCACAAAAAAAATAAATAAATAAATAAATAAAATAAAATAAAAGTGCTTAGACAAGATATCATTTCTGCATCTTGAACTCTGAATAACTACTATGAAGACAGCAATATACAATTTACTAATTATTGTAACTGTCTTAGTAACCTGTTTTGAAACTGTGTCATTGCTATTTCTTTCTCAATAAAATTAATAAAAAGTTAAAATAAAAGGAGGGGGATGGCTCGGTAGAATAAGTGCTTCCCTGGCAAGTGCAAGGGCCTGAGTTCAATCTCTGGTTCCACCAAAAATTTTTTTAAATAAATAAATAAATAAAAAAGAAGGAAAAAGTATTTAAATAATTCACGGTGAATCTGAATTGACAGTTGGTGTAAGATTTGGTTGGGTCTATAATTCTAACATTGTAGGAGACTGAAGCAGAAGGATTGAAAGCTGGGGAGATGGCTCAATAGAATAAGCTCTCTCTCTCTTTTGAGGGTTTTTTTTTTTTTTTTTTTTTTTAGTTCTTTATATATTTTAGGTAGAAGGTCTTTGTCTGGGTGACTACTGGTTAAGATTTTTTCACAATTGCTGTTGTCTTTTCACTCTGTTGGTGATTTCTTTTGATGTGAAGAAACTTCACAGTAAGGTGAGATCCGAGGACTCTAGAGAAAACCTAGCAGTCTAAGTGCCTGCCTGGCAAGCACAAGGATCCAAATTTGATCCTGGGTACCACGTGTCATGCCAGCCGCAGAACACTGGGTGCCCTGTGCTGGTCACTGAAAGCAGGTGTGGTGGCACATGCCTGTAATTCCACAGCTGGAGAAGCTGAGACAGGAGGATCACTACAAGTCCATGCTACATAGTAAGACACTATACCAAATAAATACATAATAAATTTTAAGAAGATGAGATCCCATATTGATTCTTTGAAGTATTTCCTGTGCAGTTTGGTTTTTGTTCATGACCACTCTTCCTACCCCTATGTCTTCAAGATTTCCACCTACTTTCTCTTCCAGTAGATTTAGTGTTTCTGTTTTAAAGTTTAGGTTTCTTTCTTTCTTTTTCTTTTTTTTTTAACTTTCTGCAAAGCTTTATTCCAGTCCTTCTTGGCAGCTGCCTTCCTCATGGCGGCCAGCACGTTGCTCAGCTCCTCACGCTTCCTCTTGGCGTGGATGTGCGTCCCCACCCTTTTCTTAATGAACTTGAGGGCGCGCTTGTCCTTGGAGACCTTGAGCAGCTCCATGGCGTGGCGCTCACAGGGGGCGAAACCACACACCTCCCGGATCATGCCTTCCGGACCATGTCCCGCACTTGGTGTGTTTGGTGAGACGTCTGCGACGGCGGGTGTGCCTCAGCCTTGCTCACATTCTTTGTCACCTTGTGGCCCTTATTGAGGCCCACGGCCATGGGATAATGGAGGGCCATGGCTACTCTTCTTCAATGGTTGCTGTGGAGGGAGAGATCTTTCTTTTTCTTTTTTCTTTTTTGGCGGAACTGGGGATTGAACTCAGGCCCTTGCACTTACCAGGAAAGCACTTATTCCACTGAGCCATCTCCCCGGCTCCAATTTTTATTTTATTTTATTTTTGGTGGAACCAGGGATTGAACTCAGGCCCTTGCACTTGCCAGGGAAGCGCTTATTCTACTGAGCCATCTCCCTGGCTCTTCAAATCTAGTTGTAAAGACTTCTTCTGATAGTCTTTTCAGTTTGTCAGTGTGAAGAATTATATGAGTTGATTTTGTGATGTTAAATTAGCCTTTGAAAAATCCCATTTGGTCCTAGTTTGTAAATGTTTTTATGTATTGTTGGCTTTGATTTGCTAATGTTTTGTGGAAGGGTGCTTATTTTTTGCTTTAC
This sequence comes from Ctenomys sociabilis, assembly GCA_004027165.1. Taxonomy (NCBI): domain Eukaryota; kingdom Metazoa; phylum Chordata; class Mammalia; order Rodentia; family Ctenomyidae; genus Ctenomys; species Ctenomys sociabilis. The sequence goes on from PVKA01033403.1 coordinate 16,448, forward strand.
AGTTTTGCCATTTGCTCAAGCACTGTTTGTGGAAAAGGCTGTTTCTTCACCACTGAATTGCTTGGACCCCTTTGTAAGCAATTATTTGGTCATATTTGGCTGGTCATTCTCTAGATTCTTTAGTCTATCCCATTACTTTATATGTCTCCTCCTACAAATGTCATAGTCTTGATTACTGTAGCTGTATATTAAATCCTTGCCTTATGAAGAGTGATTCTTTCCACTTTTATTCTTTGTTTTACTCTTTGGAATGCCACATAAGATTTTTTTTTTTTTTTCTCAAAGTAGATGGTGTATGACTTTTCTAAACCATTCCCTTATTTAGGCTACTCTATAGTTTTCACGGTCATAAAGAACAAAGCAATGGATTTCTTCATGCATTATTTATTGAGCATCTCTCTGGCTACTGTCTTAGGATATTTTAGTGTGAGTACAATCACTAGGTTAAACATTATGGACATTCTTTTGTTGTTCATAAAGATTATGCATTTATCTTCCATAGAAGTCACCTTTATTCCTACCCACCTCTCCATATGCCATATAAGCTTTAAAATAAGTTTGCCTGGGCCGGGGAGATGGCTCAGTAGAATAAGCGCTTCCCTTGCAAGTACAAGGGCCTGAGTTCAACCCCCAGTTTCACCAAAAAAAAAAAAAAAAAAAAAAAAAGAAAGAAAAAAAAAAAAAAAAAAAAAAAAAAAAAAAAAAAAAAAAAAAAAAAAAAAAAAAAAAGAAAGAAAGAAAGAAAGAAAGAAAGAAAGAAAGAAAGAAAGAAAGAAAGAAAAGAAAAAGTTTGCCTGCTTTCAAAAATCTGGCTGGAGTTTTGATGGAATGTGTTATACACAACTTGTGAAGAAATACCATCTTTACTAAATTGACTCTTCCAATCCATGAGCATGGTTCAGCCATCTTTGGTTTCTTTTACCAATATTTTATATAAGCTTCATTAAATTTATATGTA
>PVKA01033404.1:8935-24520 GCA_004027165.1 Ctenomys sociabilis
AAAAGTAAACCAAATCTGCTCGTTATTGTTATTCTACAAACATCACGTCCAAAAGAATGGCAGGTAAATATCATAACAAACATAAGTCAACACATTTCAATTATAAACATCAATGTACATGGATTCAATCCACCAATTAAGAGAAATAGACTGGCACAGTGGATTAGGAAACAAAATCCAACAACATGCTGTATACAAGAAACACACTTCACTCAAAAGGATATTCATAGGCTCAAAGTCAAAGGATGGAAAACAATACTACATGCTCCAGCACCTCAGAAAAAAGCAGAAGTAGCAATTCTGTTCTCAGACAGGCTCAACGTCAAACTAAGAAGGATCAAATGACACAAAGAAGGACACTATATATTAGTCAGGCTAAAAATTCAAAAGGAAGAGGTAATACTCATAGATATCTATGCAACAAACACAGGAGCACCCAACTATGTAAGAGAAATCTTAAGGGACATGAAAGAACCTAATATCTAAGACCATAATCTTAACAGGGGACCTTAATACCCCTTTATCTCAAAAAGATAGATGAACCAAGAGAAAAATTAGCAAGGAAGTAGCAGAACTGAACCAGAGGTTGGAACAAATGCACCGGGTGGACATATACAGAGTGATGTACACAACCACAGCGGTAAACAATTTTTTTTCAGCTGCACATGGGTCATTTTCCAAAATAGACCACATGCTAGTACAGAGGTCATGCTTAAGTATATGCAAGAAAACAGAAATTATCTCATGCAAATTATCTGACCACAGAGCAATGAAACTGGAACTAAATGAAAAAAGAAACCACAAAAAACCACTAAATTCATGAAAACAAAACAACACCCTAGTCAGCAATCAAAGGATCACAGAAGAAATTCAACAATATCTATAATTCAATGAAAATTCAAGTACAATTTATTGGAATTTACAACATGATATGAAAACAGAACTCACACATTAGAAAAAGAGAATGGGAACAAATAAACCCCCTTATGTTGCACCTCTGAGAACTAGAAAAATAAGAGCAAACAAATCACAGAGAGCAAAGATAGGAAGAAATCATAAACATTAGAGCAGAAATTAATCCAATTGAGATGAAGAAAACAGTTCAAATAATCCACAAATCAAAAAGTTGGTTCTTTGAAAGACTAAATAAAGTTGATAATCCTCTAGTCATCCTCATCAAAAAGAGGAAAGAAAAAATTCAAGTACATGCAATAAGGGATGAAAAGGGTGAAATCACAACAGACTCAGTGGAAATTCAGAAGATTATTAATAGTTACTTTGAGAATCCTTATGCTTACACAATAGAAGACACAGAAGAAATGGACAGGTTCCTCTCAAGGTAAAAATTACCAAAACTGAACGAAGAAGATATAACAACTCTCAGTAAGCCAAAAACAGCCAAACAAGTATGAACTGTAACAAAAGGATTACCAAGAAAGAAAAGTCCAGGTCTTGATGGATTCACAGCTGAATTCTACAAAAAATAAATAGAAGATATAACACCTACACACTTCTAACTCCTCAATGAAATTGAAAAGGGAGCAGTCCTCTCAAAATCATTTCTGGAGGCAAGTATTATACTGATTCCAAAACCAGGGAAAGACACAACCAAAAAGGAAAACCACAGGCCAATCCCCTCATTAACACAGACATAAAAATACTCAATAAGATCTTAGAAAATAGAATACAGGAAATCATCAAGAAGATCATGCACCATAACCAGGTAGGATTCATCCCAGGGACGCAAGGATGGTTAAATATAAAAAATCTATAAATTTAATACACTATATTAATAGACTGAAATCTAAAAACAGCATGATCATCTCAATTGATGCAGAGAAAGCTTTTCAAAAAGTCCAACACTCATTCATATTCAAAGTCTAACAGAAAATTGTAATAGATGGACTCTCTATTAACTTGACAACTGAAAAGCTAATATACTCCTAAATGGAGAAAAACAAATTTTTTACTCTTCAATCAGGTACAAGACAAGGATGTCCTCTATCACCCCTCCTGTTCAATATAGTTTTGAAGTCATTAGCGACAGCCATTAGAAAGGAGGGTGGAATGAAATGAATAAGAATACATAAAGCAGAAGTTAAATTATCACTATTTGCAGATGGCTTGATACTTTACTTGGAAGACCCCAAAAATTCCACCAAGAAACTACTAGAACTGATACGGAACTTCAGTAGCATAGCAGGATACAAAGTCAGTACTCAAAGGTCAATAGCATTGACCTACACAGAGAACAAGCATGCTTAAAGGGAAACAATACAAACAATATCTTTTACAATAGCACTGCAGAAAATGAAATACCTTCGAATTCCCTTTACCAAGGACATCAAAGATCTTTTCACAGAAGATTACAACACCCTAAGATAAGAGATTATAGATTATTTTCGAAGATGGAAAGATACTCCATGCTCCTGGATAGAAAGAACCAACATCGTGAAGATGGCCATACTCCCAAAATTGCTGTACATATTTAAAGAAATCCTTATGAAACTGCCACCAACATACCTCCCAGACCTAGAGACATCATTCGTCAAATTTATTTGGAACCAAAAACGATCTAGAATGGCAACTTAATCTTTGCCAATAAAGACAAGGCAGGAGGCATAACAATTCCTGACTTAAAATTATACTAAAAGCCACTGTGATAAAATCAATATGGTATTGGCAACAAAACAGACCTGAGGATCAATGGAATAGATTAGAAGACACAGAGGCATCTAAGAACACACTCAGCCATCTGATGTTGGAGAAAGGGACCAAACAAGCTTACTGGAAGTAAGATAGCTTCTTAAACAAATGGTGCTAGGAAACCTGGCTTTCTACATGACAAAAATTAAAACTTGACCCAGAGCTATCGCCATGCACTAAGCTAAAGTCAAAATGGATTAAAGATGTAGTCATGAAAACAGAAACACTCAATCTCTTGGAAGAGAAACTAGGAGAACTCATGAAGATATAGGCATAAGTAAAGACTTTATGAACAAAAATATATTTGCATGGGAAACACTTGAAACAATCAACAACTGGGATCAACACTTTTTGAGGATTATCTGCATGTCAAAGAAAATTGTCAACAAAGTGAAAAGACAACCCACAAATTTTGAAAAAAATACTAACTAATAAGCAATCAGACAGAGGTCTGCTGTCTAGAATATATAACGAACTGAAATATAACAGGGCCTTCAAATTTAAAGACCCAATTCAGAAATAGGCATCTGAGATGAATACACACTTCTCAGAGGACAAAATTAAAGAAGCAAATAAATACATGAAAAAATGCTCCACGTCTGTAGCCATCCATGAAATGCAAATTAAAAGAACACTGAGATACCTTGTCACTCAAAAAAGAATGGCTATCATAAGCAAATCAAGCAACAATAAATGTTGGAGAGGTTGTGAGGACAAAGGAACACTTCTCTACTGCTGGTGGGAATGTAGACTGGTGCAACCATTGTGGAGATCAATGTGGAGACTCCTCAAAAGACTAGAACTGGAAATCACATTCAATCCAGCTATACCTCTCCATGGAATTTTCCCAGAGGAAGTGAAAACGTTATATCATAGTGATATATGTGTACCTGTGTTTATAGGAGCACAATTTGTGATAGAAAAATTTTGGAAACCACCAAGGTGTCTGTCACATGAAGAATGGTTGAAAAAGTTGTGGTATTTCTGTATAATAGAGTGTTACTCAGCTATAAAGAACGATAAACTTGAAGCATTTATATTGAAGTGGACGCCACTTGAACATATACTCCTAAGTGAAATAAACCAGACACATATGTGCAAATATCATACAGTTCCTCTAGTATAAGAAGTCAAAAGAAGAAATGCAAATAGAAATGTACAACAGAAGACAATTGAGTCATATAGTTAGGGCAAACCAAAATGTATATGCTGCAGCGTACTAATTAGTTTTTCTTCTGGATGATTTACAACCTAAGTTCACAGATCAAAATTGGGGAAATAGAAGAGCTCCAAGGTCAGACAACATTTTGGCCCTAGCCTTTCAAGTTCATTGAAGACTCAGGGCATAGGTGAACCTGTACTGCAACATCGTGAAACTAGTTGTTCCCCAAATTTTCTGATCAAGGAGATTATGCACCCATAGAGGAAAGAGATTGATTATATATAGTGTGCCTGGGGAGATTCACGTGGAAAGAAACTTACTCTCAGGCTCTCATAGAGAGCAAACTGTTCAAGCATTGGCTGTGACTCATCCGCATGGATGACATAGACAAATGATCTATAAAGTAAGGTACAGATTACAAGATTAACCCTAATGGGAGTTCACTGACCTCATCAAAAAAAGCTGCATCTTTTGGTATATAGGTCTTGATCTATCTCAGTCTTTACCATCCAGCAGCAAAGTAGAAAAATGAGGTATATAACATGGGGACATAATAATAACTGAACTGTAAATGGCTATAATCAACAAGTCCTTTAGATAACTCTCTATTATTATGGAATGCTGGAGTGTGTTGGATTGCGTTGCCAACTTCAAGCACCTAAATTGGTTTAATGACAATGGAGTGTTCATCTTTGACAGGTCTAGACAAAAAAAAGGGGGGGTACAAAGGAAAAATCATGATGTGTGTGTGTGTATAAACAGTATAGTTAAGATGAATATGCCATGCTTCGACATAATTCTATGAGATGCAAGATTTGAACTAGTAGTGGTTGGACAAGATATTATGTTGGTTTTTAGTATTATGGACAACCACTAGGAAAATAACAAGATACAAAGTATTAATTATGGAATCTGTGATAAAATTCAGGTATAAAAAATAATATAAGGAAACAGCTACACTCTCTTCATTCACTGATTAGAGACAACTGCTATAATAATGCCCATAAATAAAATATCATGTATGCACCTTGTATGACACCAAAACATTATGAAAACGTTTTGCAATGTATTGATTTGTCAAATTTGTCCTGTTAATTTGTCTTGAGACTGTCTCATTGCTATTTGTTCTTCAATAAAAATAATAATAAAAAAAGAAGTCAGTGGAGTGATTCATAGATTTGTTCTCAAGTGATGAATTCTAAGAAGGTGGGGAAGGAGTTCACCTGAGAGAAGTGCCCTAGACCTTCTCTCAAAAGTGTTGTATGAGTTGAGCAAACAAACAAAGAAATACAGAAATCGGGAACATGTATTCAGTGTTTAAGTCAGATCCGTTATTATGCAAATCTTAAAAGCTGAAAATAAAAGGAGAAATCTGAGGTTCAAAAGAAAAATAGAACAGCATCATACTGGCAGGAATGCACACCTGAATATTAAAGGATTAGATTATAAGATACAGAAACAGTACAAACACACTCAGCCATTTTGTATTTGACAAAATATCCAAAGAACATAGCATCTAAGAAAGATTGCACTGAGATGGCCACATAGCTCAGCAGACTAAAGTGCCTGCTTAAGTAGACTTAGAGACTGGAGTTTGATAACCAGCATGCTGTGCTGGCCCCAACCTAGGGGCATGCTGAGATGCTGACTGAGAATGGGCATGGTGGCATGCACCTTAATCCTAGCACTTGGGAGACTGAAAACAGGAGGATCACTGATCTGTGTAGAGGAACCCTGTCATCCCTGTACTACATACATAAAGTAAAAATAAAAATAGCCTTCTCACATCCCTAAGACCCCTGTCTTTCACTATGCACTCAATTAAAATTGAAATGGATTAAAGATATGAATGTTAAGATAAAAATACTAAATCTGCTAGAAGAGAGAATAGGTAAACTTGAAGATACAGGTGTTGGCAAAGACTTCATGCAAAACCCCATTTGCATGGGAAATAATACAAAAAATCAATAGCTGGAAACTTTTCATATTAAAAAGCTTTCACAGAGCAAAAGAAATCACCAAAAGAGTGACAAGACAACTCACTGAGTGAGAAAAATTTTAGCCAGTTTTCTCTTAAATGAAGGACATATACTGAGAATATGTAAACAATTGAAAACAATCAGACACTTCCTAGTTTAAGTATTCCATCCAAAAATGGACATTGAGAGGTCTACACACTCCTCAGAGGAAGAAATACAAATCACAAAGAAATATATTAAAAAGTTGTTCAATGTCACTTGTCATTTGAAAAATCCAAATTATAACAATGTGTAGATTCTATTTCACTAAGAAATCAAGCGATTACAAGTTCTGTAGGGGAAAAAGAATCCCTTTTGCTGTTGGCGGGAGTGTAACTTGATGCAATTGTTGTGGAAATCACTGTAGAGATTCCTCAATAAATAAAGATTAAAGGACTGACTTGACCCAGCTATTCTAAAAAAAAAAAAAAAAAAAAAAAAAAAAAAAAGATATGAGGTTCACATTGGAATATCATTGTCTCAGTTACTCTTCTCTTCTTGCTGGGATAAGGTCCCCAACACAAAAAATAAAAGATGAAAATATTTATCTAGCTCACAATTAGTAGTGATTTCAGTCCATATTCAGCTGGCTCCAAGGCAGAGTTGCACATGGCACAGAGCATCTGTTCATGGTGGTGGCAAAGAGCAAAGTGCAAATGAAGAGACAGTAGCTTTGGCAGTGAGATAGATACTCTCTCCTCCTTACATTGTATTGCAAATTACCTGCCCCAGTGAGGATGCAGCACACACTTCTGAAATCACAGTATTGGATGAAGAATCAATTATAAACTCCAGAAGCCATCCAGTGACTGCACGAGGCTTTGGGGGAACAACTAGACATGAACCATAACAATCATCCTACCAATTTTTAAATATTTATATCAATTAAATGAAAGTAAGCCTAAAACAAATGTATATAAAATTTATACTTACTATGTATGCTAAGACACTTTCCTTGAAAGCTAAATGAATGTTAGCTTTTCTAAGAAATAAATGTAATACTCTTTAGTGTCATGATAATATTTAATGTTATGGTAGTACCTAATATATAAAAAACTGCATCAATATATGTTGCTAACTGTATACAACAGCATAAACAAGATCACTTAAAACAAATTATTCTTTGAAATTAGAAATTTAATGATGGTAACAGTCATTGATACTAAGATGTATTTAAATTTATAATAAGGTATGGAAATACTATAATAAATATAAAATATGCAGTCACTTTAATAAATACTAACTATGAATTATGTATCTCCTTTAATAAAAATATCTTTCCTATAGATATTTTTCTATGTATAAAGGCAAATTTGAATATCCCAAAAGCCGAATTTAATGTTTCTAAAGCTAAAATCCCAATTATGTTAGTGCAATTCAACAGCTATTTAAAATATTGGTGTGAAATAAGGTACTACCAATGCCATAGAATGGTTACATTTTATAGTACATACTTTTACATAACACATTTAAATAAAAATATTTCACTTAATTATATTTGAGCTTACAGCACAATCCTTTGTCACAAGAAATTTATTTTGTATGTATTTAATACAAGGTCTCACTATGCAGATTAGACTCATAGTGAGAATCCTATTTTCAGCTTCTTCAGTTCTGGGATTACAGGAGTGTGCCACCATCCTCAGTCTCTGTGGCTGGCTCAGCTCATTGGGGAGGCACTGCCTTAGTGGAGTGTGGTGCCAGGTATTGAACACTGGTTCTGGGCTTGCCTAAGCTGGCATTTAGTTCACTGAGCTACCTCTCCAGCCCAATCTGTTTTGAATAAGTAAATATTTCACATACATTTTGCTGATTAATTGAAAGCAGATAACTGACTTTTCCGGAATGAACCTTTACATTGTTTCTTTTGAGCCATATCCTGTAAAATGAGAGTCATCTAGTCTCAAAATTTTTAGCAGAGTATTTGAGAAGAAACATACTCAGAAAAAAGTGAGGGAATAGATGTTGGAATAGAAGGAGAAAGATATGTTTCTTGAAAGGAAAACCTTTATTCGATTTGGCAAGTAGTAGCTATTTCCAGTTTGAAGTAATGTGTTCTTAGAACATTGTATGACTCATCCAGTCCTCAGTAAATTAGATTATCAACATATCATCTAAACTGCAAAAGTCTTCCATTTTTAGAGTATGACATATAATTTTCAATATACTCATGATACTAATATCAAGGACATAATTTAACCTGACCTGAAAAAAAAGGTATTTTTTTACTTGCCATACATCTGAATGTTCTTAAAGCTCTTTGAAAATGGAATGGGTAACCCAAAGTGATTCCTCTGCACATAGCTATGTCGATTTTGATAATTTATTGATCTGGGTAATTGTTTTTTTTTCGTGTAGAATATTAAAACTGTCTCTTCTCATTGCATGAAAACATATTGTGTACATGTTCCTAAATTATAACTCCAAAAATCTTTCTCTGTAGTATTCATACCACAGAGGAAGATAATTCCGATCTGAAAGAAGAGAAAATGGGACAAATTATTTCCTCCAACTTTTTAGAAACAACAAAGAGAAACTCTAGAAAGGAGTATTCACACCTTTACACATAACATGAAATTTTAAGCCATAAGAATATTTCAATTATGTTTTCCTGAACTATAAATAGCAGTTTTTAATGAAAAGCACAATATTATCACCTCCCAGACAAAACAAAAGTACTACTAGGCAGAAAGCTAGAGTTAGAGTATATAGAGAAAAGTCACTTTAAATGTATACATTATCTAGAAGAGTAGGAGGTTCTATTAATCCACAGGCTCAGTAGTTGCTCAAGCGAACTCAACAAATAAGATCAATCTTACTTGACATAAAAAAATCAAAATGGCAAAATCATAGCATTTATAAGTTACATTCATACCAGATAGAGACTAAAAATATTTAAATCTCATAAATTACTTTTAATTTCATAAAAATAAAACACAAAGTAAATTATTTTCAAAAATTAACTATTAGTGTAGTTGCAATTATGTTATTGTATTTTGTATATGCTTTAAATATCAATATATTATGAGATAGTGCATATTTATAATTAAAATATTGTATCATTTGCTATAAAGGTATTGTACTGCCCTCACGTGAGGGCCTAATGAAGAAAAAATAAATCACATATTTCTTCTTTTTTTTGCATTTAATACTTCACAGCAATTTATATGTATGCACACACACATTTTAAAGTCCCCATTTCCCTGATTTTTGTCTGTATTTGATTTTGTGACATCCAAAGGAAATATGTGTAAGTATCTAATGTGAAGATACAATATTTATTTGCATGGGACCGTATGATGACAGAATCAATTCTATTTAAGTGCATTGAATTAAGAGAACATGTGCTGAAAAAAGAAAGCACTTGAATCAAGATTGAGAAAGAAGTTTTAAGGTTTTATTTTTTTAACACAGAAACACAAATTTCTTTTCTTTTTGGTGGTACTGGTGATTGAACTCAGGACCTTGCACTTCGAAGCAAGTGCTTATTCAGCTGAGCTATCTCCCCAACTCCTGAAAAATTTCAATAAAATAATGTAACACATTATCTGTAAGCAGATTAAAATATGTGATAAAATATTTGTTTTTTATTTCAATGCTTTAAACATTTGTTTATTTCTTCATTTAGAGGGAATAAGCAATCCTTATATCCCTTAGCAACCTATAGTACTTATTATATTAGATATAGGATGCGAAGAGTATTTGAAGCAATAAATAGATCTACTACTTTTTCAGTAATAATGTAAATAAGGAACATAGTATTTTTAGTCACTTCCTCCAAGGAATCTATCATGTTCAAATTTACCATTTTTAAGAGATTTAATTTCTTATACTATAAATCTATAATTCTGTACTGGTACATGATCATTGCTTTTTATAATAAAGCAGTATTGAAAATATCTCCATTGTCACATAGAGAGAAAACACTCTCTCAGACTATCACAGAGAGCAAATTGGTCAAGCAATGGCCCTGACTCATCCACATGGCTGACACTGATAAAGAATTTACAAACTATGGTACAGAGTTTCAGGATAAATCCTGAGGGGATTTAAATGACCTCGTCAGATTCAAAACTTACATTTCTTGTTATATAGGTCTTACTTTAACTTGGTCTTAACCATCCACCAGAAAAGTATAAAAACAAGGTGTAAAATATAAAGCCATATAAACATGCTGAGCTGTAAAATGCCCAGCTTCTGACACTGCTATTCCTATAGAAAACCCAATCCTATTATGTAGTACTGGACTAGAAGGTAATATTTTGCTTTATTCAAAAACCTACTGAATTTAAATGGCAAATGAATACACTTCTCTCACAAAACTAAACAAAAAAAGGGATAGAAATGAAGGACCATTTTGTATCTGTACATTCAAATAGTTAGGATAGATATACAGCCACTTTCTCTTAATTCAATGAACAGAAAGATCTGTTCTAATACTGTTTGTGGACAGGATATCATGTCTTCATTTTGTACTATGAATAACCACTAAGAAGACAGGAATATGCAATGTATTAGTTATTGAAACTGTCCTATTAATCGGTTTTGAAACAGTCTCATTGCTATTTGTTTCTCAATAAAATTATTTCATAAAAGAAAATATCTGCATTTTCTGTCATAAATTTACTTGTGTCTGTCTATCCAGTGGTGTAGTGACCAAATTTCACAATTATTTCTTAGAAAAAAGAGAAAAGCACCTGGCTTCATCATTTATAGTTTTTGTGATTTAATCACTCCCACAGTTTGCTTCCAGATAACAGCATAGAATCACTGGAAAGAGTTGTGAAGATATATACACAATTTAATCAAACAAATGTTTGTTAATGAAGTAATTGATATTGTGAAGACAAATCTGTACTAGTCAGCTCTAGTATACCACTATCAAGGTATCTTTAGTAATCGTGGTTAGAGATATAATGCGGCATATTAGATATATTTCTAGGGGCTGGAGAGATGGCTCAGTGGAATAAGTGCTTCCCTGGCAAGCACAAGGGCCTGAGTTCAATCCCCGGTTCTGCCAAAAAAAAAAAAAATAGATATATTTCTAAATGCTTCCCTTGCCAAGAGAAGCTTCTTAAACATGATTATGTCTCATTAATCACAAACTGATAAATATAAACTGAGCTATTTACTTGACATTCGAGAACCAAATCTAACTTTTGAAACTTTTCCAAGAATCCTGTTTCACACATTTATTCAGAAAATATGAACACTTCTCTATGTGCACAGAACATATTTTATATATTTGGGATGATAATTGTTACTTCTGAATAACCTTGTGTTCCCATTTATATAAAGTTGATCCAGGACAAAGAATCCTTTTCTTCAGGCAGATTTCTTCAGTGAGTGTCCTGAAGCTCAGTAACTATTTCCTTTCATTAGTCAATCATCATTTGGTCTTATTTTATAATTATCCCTTCATATACTTGCATCCTGCTTGGATTTGATCCTGCTTCGGGTCAAAACATGAATCACTGCTATTGTGAATCTGGCCAAACGACACTCACATTTCATGTGGCTTCAAATATAGTGAAAATGGGTAGGATAAACGTTTTTTAAGTTCCAGGATTTCTTTTTTCCTCAGATTTTCTAGTTGACCATATTGTAGTAAATATTATAGAAATTATTGGCTTAAAGTGGTAATAAGACCATTTGTGGGAGGATAATGCCATTGAGTTAGAGCCACATTTAAAATACCTCAGGTTAATTTGGAGAATAACCTTATTTTTGATAGTGAGGGTATACTAATTGAAAAGAATGGTCTAGAGTTCCTGCTGCTAGTAAAATTATCAATACATTTTTATAGGTAATAATTTTCTTTTGGAAAATTTAGTATTTTAGACTTAAAATGCAAAGAACACATTTGTTTGAAACTATTCATACTTCTTCAGGCTTTTAAGTACTGAAAATCATTAACCAATCAGTAGTTTTATTCCTTTTATTTGTACAATGACTTTGATAAGACATACTTTGGTAGGTATTTTGGGCGGAGGTGGTGATAATCACGTTACATCTAAATATAGTTTTTTCTGATCTTTAAATTTTTAATCTAAAAATAGAATCCCTCTTATTTTATTTTTATTTTTATTTTTTTTTGTGGTAAACCAAATAGCTTTTATTGTCGGTCTGCTACACATGGTGATAACATACATATCAAAATCTGAGCTAGCCTAGGAGTTCTGTTATAACGTAATGATCTATATGGGATCTGATAGATATGTAATGTATTGATTTGTTCCTCCAGAGAAACATAACTAATATAGTAGGGACTCCTTGCAGAAGTCACATTTAAAGATGGTTAATATTATGGTGGTATGCAGACTGGACTGCAATTGGAGGTCAGAGGTCAAGTATCCAGGAAGAAAGATACTGTAGAATGTAGGAAAAAAAGAAAAAAGTCGGTTGCTTCCTTTTGTTAAACCTCTGATTTCTCATCCATAATAAATAAATAAATAAATAAATATATATATATATATATATATATATATATATATATATATATATATATATATATATATATATATATATATTTGTGTGTGTGTGTAAGTACAAATACCGCAGGATGCTTCTTTGTCCTATACAGTTAAATTTTTTTACTATTAATGATGAACACTATTTAGAGGTTGTCATTCAAACTGTGAATACACTGGGTTGACTTTGTTGTTGTATACTACATTGAAATTCCATCCATGCTCAATAAAAAGTACATTAAGCAAGCTTTTTTGGACATGTTGGTTGAATTGTGAGTCCTGGAAAAGCCCTGACTTCTGGCAAAGTCTTCACAATATCAATTACTTCATTAACTTTGCAAACATGTAGTGGAAAAATAGGCACATTACTTTGAAATAAGCCTGTTCTAATTTAATTCACTTTCTTCATCATAGAAAAAGTCAATTTATGAGAATAACGCATTTTACACTAGATAATTTATTTATAATAAAACAGTGAATATGTACTTGCTTCAGCAGAACATATAATAAAATGCTGAATAATTTCAGCACTTGCAATTTGAAGGCACGCCACACAGGCTAAAGAGTTTCCAGTAGTTCAAATAGATCTTATGATAGGTCCACTACGTATAGCAATAATTATCTGAGTCTGAACTAGCCTAGGAGGGAAAACCTAGTTTTTCTTGGAATTAGCCATTAAGTTATGTTTTTCTCACCTAGTTAATTCCTAGTTAAGTTCCAAATAGAAATCCTAGTGTCAATACTGAAAGACTTCCAATAGTGTCTTTGAGATTAATTTCCCAAATTTTGGTGTTTATGTAATTGATAATGTATAAAAGTCTTGTTTAAGAAATGCACATGGCTGAACCTATTTGATCAAATTAACACAATCTCACAAACATATCTCTTGGCCACAGAAACGATAGTAATCTTCTAGTAACTGCACTACTTCAACCCCATTTAAAGTTTTCTTTATTCTAATCATACACTTATCTGGGTATCTTTGATAAAGAATTTTAAAAGACAATGTAAATGGTTAACATATTTATTACTATGAAAATGAAAAAGGAAAGGAAAGGAAGGAAGGAAGGAAGGAAGGAAGGAAGGAAGGAAGGAAGGAGGGAAGGGAATAAAGGAGGCAGGGAGGGAGGGAAGTTGGAAAAGAAAGAGGGATGGAGGAAGGCAGGGAGTAAAGTATGAAGGGCGGGAGGGAGGGAAGTGTGGAAGTAAACAATATTTTATCTTTCAGCCTGTAGTATGAACTGTTAAAACATGAACACATGGGCCAGGTCTTATTTTCATAAAATTACTTTCCTTCCTTTGTCTTAAGTTCTTCTAACAACTAAGCTGAGATCTAACAGCATTTAATGTCATGAAATATTTATGTAGGGGCATATTTTACATCACACTATATTTCTAGTCTTGGCAGTGCACATGGAATTAGCCATTGAGTTAGGTTTTTCTCACCTAGTTAATTCTAGGAGTAAGTACAGTAGAAAGAAAGAGCCAGAGACCTTGACCAATAAGAGCTATATGAAACCTGAAGGAATATTTTTTTTATATTGTACTCCAACAGGAAAGAAAATGGCTCAACATTTCTATATCAAAGGACTTCTTCCAGTGGATGGGCTCCATAGAAAACCTTCCACTGACCTTCATCCAGGAATACTGAGTATGTCATGATTCTTCAGTCCAAGCTATCAAGAGCCAAGCTATTATTTTTTAAAGAGGGAGGAAACAGAAGAATTTGTTTCTAAAATATCTAGTTCTCCATCCCCACCTCCTTTCATTTATGAAGTAAGGCATCTAAATCTCTCAGGCTGTTTTTCTACAGGCTTGTTTATAATGTGGTAATGTTTATGCTAATGCCAGCTGGGACTACATCTATGTGGACATGTTGTGTGAATGTGTTGGAGACTTGGGGTCAGGGAGGGATATATAAGTGCATGAGGAGAACTATTCAATAAAATTACAGTACATGCATAGCCCTCTTTCCATATTTACTAGTTTTTATTATTATTTTTATTGAAGAACAAATAGCAATGAGACAGTTTCAAGACAAATTAACAGGATAGATTTGATAAATTAATACGTCACAAAATGTTTTCATAATGTTTTGTTGTACAAGGTGCATACATGATATTACACTTACAGATATTATTATAGCAAATGTCTTTAACCAGTGAATGAAGAGAGTGTAGCTATATACTTATGTTATTTATATATCTTATTTATCTGACAGGGTCAATCAAGTCCCCTCTGGATTTACCCTGGAACCGTGTACGGCACCTTGAGAATACTTTGTCAGTGTCAGCCATCTGGATGAGTCATGGCCATTGCTTGACCAATTTGCTTTCTGTGAAAGCCTGAGAGAATGTTTTCTCGCCATGTGACTCTTAGGCACATTCTACATCATAGATCATTTTCCTCTGTGGCCCGATAATCTTTTTGAACAGAAAATTTTGTACACCACTGAGTTACAGGATGTCACAGCAGAGGTTCACTCATGTCCTGAGTCTTCATTGACATTGAAGGTCTAGGACCAAAATATTGGCTATCCTTCTAGCCCATTTATCTCTCAAACTTTTGTTCTGCAATCTTTAGTTGTTAAACATCCAGCAAAAAAGCTTAATGATATTAGTACCCTGTAACAGAGGCAGTTAAGCTTAACATTACTATCTATCTGAATGTCAAAACCTTAAACATAAAATGGAGCTATTATTTTCCAAGAACCATGGAAATTCTAAAATTTAAATCCCCATGGAATGTTCAAAAACAATTATACATTTTATACACAGAAATTTAGAAATCAAACCATATGCAAAATTTTAGCAGGACAATCCTATACCTTTTGTTTTCTTGTCTCTCATTTTCTGTTTTTTCATTCCTTTAAATGAGGAAAAACATAAAAATGCAATGAAACAGTTTCAAAACAGGTTAGTAGTGGGATGGTTACAATGATGATTCCATGATTATTTTTAAATAACTGTATTCTTTTTAATGAGAAAAAATGATAAAATAGCAGTGTAACAGTTTCAAAACAGGTTAGTAGACATAATAACCTGTCCCACCACCAATAGTGCTGATCTTGCCTCTCATAGAATTATGTAGAAGCACCGCGTTATCTAACCCAACTGTACTGTCTATACACACACAGGATGATTTTTTCTTTCTACAACCCTTCCTTTGTCTATACCTGTCAAAAGTGGGCACTCCGTTGACATTCAACTACCTTAGGTGCTTGAACTCG